>LNAC01000799.1:579032-659667 GCA_002007465.1 Ailurus styani | reverse complement strand
GGCAGATCCTGCAGCCGCTCCCGCACTGCTGCTCCCGGAGGAGGAAGGTGAGTCTCTCCGGGTCTGCCGCCCGTGGGGTCCCCGCTCACAGATCAGTGGCCCGGCTGAGCTTCAGATCCCAGCCCAAGGTAACCCCAAGCTGAGAGACACCTCAGCTCAGCTCCGTCTCTCCCGCCGGCTTCTGAGACCTGGGAGCTCGGTCGCGCTCAGACACCCCTGGTCTTTTTGTGTCCCCGTGGGTCCTGAGACCACACTGTCCCTGCAGGGGCTTCACCCCCCGCTTGGTCTCTGGGGCGACGTCCCTCAGTGGAGCCGACTTCTCACAGTTCCGAGTCTGTGCTCCGCTGCTCGCTCCCTTGCCGGCAGCCGGCCCCTCCCCCCGGGGTCTATCTTCCCGTCGCCGCAGATTCACTTCTCCGCACGTCCTACCTTCCAGAAAGTGGTCGATTTTCTGTTCCTAGACTTGCTGCTCTTCTTCTCTTCGATCTCCGGTAGAATTTGTAGGTGTTCAGAATGGTTTGATAGCTCTCTGGGTGAATTCCTGGGACCTGATGATAATTGGTCTCCTACTCCTCCGCCATCTTGCCGCTCCTTCTGTGTTGTACTTTCACCACATGGTTTCTAGAAGTTGTATTGATAACCGGGATGTGACATGACCCTTTGGCTCATCCAGATGGTATGAAAATGCTCCCCTCCAGAAAGTGCACACCAATTTTCAACATGCTAAGGGACAGGATCTCTAAGTCCTTAAGGTGTCATGAAGAAAGAAGGACATATCAGCCTGTGATATGGGTAAAATTAATTAATACTGAGATTAGTGGTTAAGGCTTAGGACAATTACTTGAATTTTAACAGACTTTAGAGCTAAGTAGGATCAATTACTCTTTTCTTGATTATGGTAAAAAAAATGCACAACATAAAATTTACCATCTTATCCACTCTTTTTGAGAGTATGTTTTGAGTTCCTGGAATGTAAGAATGGTAGGATAACCGAGGAAACTTCTTTTGTGTAGAACCTATCACTAGTGACCTTTGAAGAGAATGTCTTTTCTTTCAAATTCCTACTGCAGAGCCCTTCAAAACCCAAAGTGATCACTGGCAGTTATCAAACACTGGTGATAAATTGCTGAGGATTTTTGTGTTTTTGTTCCCATTATATAACCAAAGATAGAATTTTGGCAGTGAAAGGCAATATGCTGCCCATCTCTCAAGGAAAATTGGTGCTTCACCAAAACAGCACAGATGAAAAGGGTGATACTTTACCAGTGCTATATAGATCTCAGTGCGTATAAACTCAGTTAAAAGGATGCTGGAAGGGAGAGAGTTTGTGTAGATCTCAACATAGACATTTGGGTTTTTTTGCTAAATCTGGAGATAATTTCTAATCACAATAGCACTGTCATAGGAGTCAGACACTTGATACAGAAATGTTTGGTTTCGTGGTGACAGCCATGGCATACCCACAGAATGTTGCCATATTAAGTTTTCTGCTGACTTACCTGCAGAGACATAAGATTTTGCAAGTAGAACTGCACTTCTTCAAAATATGCAATATGGACTTCGAAGACAGATATAGTTTTTCTGTTGGAGGAATTCCAAACAGCCACAAAGTTTCTCAAGCTTATGTGCTACCTTTAGCTTAACATGCTCACCTAAAAGAACTTGTGACAAAGTAGCTGGGAGCGGCAGGGATAATAAGTTTTAAATGACTGCTGTGTGGAACACTATACAGCAGGTGCTTCACATATGTTATCTCATTTTATTCTCACAGCTAGCTTATCCAATAAACTATCCCCATTGTACAGTTAGAGGACCCAGTTCAGAGAGGTTAAATGACTTTCCTACAAGGGGGAGGATTTGAACACAGGTCTGTACTATTTTAAATCCCACAGTGTATGCTGTATGACACCAGAGTAAGATAGTATGGGAATGAACATCTTTTTCATTTAGAACAAATGAATGTCTGTACACTGTCTTACCCTCGTTAGTTATGGAATGGCTCAGAAAATAGAATGTTTTGAGCTCACCAGAGAGAAGTTAAAAATAATATTGTAATTCTACAGATAAGAACATGATAGAGAAGTAGAAATTAGGTGGTAAGTTTTACCAAAGTAAAAAGCCTGAATTATGCAGTGCGACTGTACACATTGATCAGATGAAATGGATAAATGTCAACTTACTAAAATCAAAAGAATAGATTTATATTGTCTCCAATAAGTCGTTAGTTCTCTTGGCTACTATCTTCATCAGTCATCATTTTTCTTAAATATAGCTTAATCTATAATAAGATTTTACTGTATTTCCCTATTACCAAATTTATTTACAAAGCTCTCTTAAAAAGATCATTATGTCTCTCACTAACCAGCTGATAATAAAATACTTCCTTAGATAAGAGCTAGAAAGTAAAGGTGATTTTTATTATTACCTGTAATTTGTTTTAATGTCACTATTAGCCTGTATATGTATGACATATGTAATTATATCGGGTTTGACCATTTTGTCTATGAACAAAATAATTCCAGTTATTGTAACCTGTAGTGAATGATATACAGTTTCTCTGTGTTATTCTAAGACACACTATTTGCTTTTATCTATGCTCATTAGGATCCAGATTTGGCATAATTTGGATGGGTATTTTAGTAGCTTATTCTTACTATAAATACCTTACTTTTTACATGTGGAATTTCAGTTAAAAAGCTCAGTGGTTTAGCAGCAGGTAAAAAGGTAGATTTAAATAGCATACATAATTTTTTTTCCTTCATGAGGAGAGTAAGCTGATGGAAATATACTCTGGTTTTGACTCAAACACGGATTTAGAGGAAGAATGTACACGTCAATTATCCCTGTCTTTCTCAGTACTGCGGTTCTGAATCTCAGCAGTGGCCTGCTGGCTTGCACCATTTTTTTTTTTTTTGGCTCCTATGTGTTTTCATGACTCTTATTTTGATTTAGCTACAATGTCAGGATATGGTGGGAACTGATAAGGTAGAGAAGTAGAGGGAAACAAATAGCCCCTGTAATGTTGAATTTCCTTTAAGATCTATTTGCCACATGAAACACCTTTAAAAATTTTGTTTATAATTAATGTTTGTTAAATCAAAAGATTTATTTTGGAGTCTATGGAATAAAGCGGAGTTTCTTTAATCATGGGTGGTAATCTTCCCACCCCTTTCCCCAAATAAATTTCAAAAGATTCTAAAGATGTTAAGGAAGATACTTATCTCTGAATATAAGGAAATATTTTCTTTTTCAGGAATAAGATGTAAAGGAGGCTGAGTTGTCCATTACATTTTCATGTTCTACATTATTTTCTACCCAATTTTGACAAAAGCCTTGAATTTTAAGTTGCCACATCATCTATAAATAAAATATGACTGTGGACTGTATTTATTTGAAAATTACATAGCTGTTTAAGGTTTGGTTTATGCAGACTTCAAAATGTGAGTAGATATTTTTTCATCTGAATATGGGAATGAATGTTTTGCTGCAAGATTTAGTTTTCAGCTCTTCTGATCCTGGATATTAACATACTCTTTGAGCACAGTTTGGGTCATGGTTATTGAAGGGAAGTCTGTGCAGTGAGGACTTTAGGATAAGGGAATTAATTGATCATTTGCTCTTTATTTCTGCCCAAGGTTTCCACCAAGCACTTTAGATTAATGGATGATGACTGGAATGATTATATAACCTCAATTTATGGACTAAGAGCATCTTGGTGCCTACTTGGATTGATTTGGGATTCTAGTAGCCAAAAGTGGAAAATATAATTTACAGTGTGAGAAATTTCCACACCACTGAGGACTATGCTGGGACTTCATACCACTACTATCCCATACACAGCTCACCTCATCTACCACATTCTCACCCCCTTACACTCTGACCACCACCTCCACAAACACTCTACCATTATCCTGACTTCAGTAATCACCTTCAATTAACTTAAATCTGTGCCACAGAAGCATTCTTCATGGATTAACAATAGTCCTAGCCATCATGAAAATTTCACATTACTGGGAAGGACAGATGTGTACCCAACCAGTTATACTGGAAAGCAGAGTATGCTTAAAATACTAAAACAGAGCTACGAAGTATAATAGAAGCTTCATGAAGGGAAAGGGTAATCAGACTAGAGGGATTACCTCTGACTAGAGGGATTACCTCTGACTAGAGGGATTGGGAGAGATTTCATGAAACTTTCAAGGCCTTGAAAGAAGGGCAGGGGTTTATTTATTCAGCAAATCCAATCTGTGTGAAGTGTCCAGAATGCAGGGGTTTGGGAAGGGGCACACCAGGTAGAGATAATATAGAGAGCAAAGATCAGTGGTGACAAAAAATGGAGACTATTTGTAGAAAGTTGAGTCATGAGAGTTTTTAATACAAAGATTTGTGGGAGGAAGGGATGGTTATGATTATAAACTAGAAACATCTGTCAGGGAAATTTTATGGAGTGTGCTTATTTTTATGCTCAGAGATTGGGATTACTTTCTGCAGTTACTGGCCACCATGGAAGACTTTGAATTGAGGAGCAAAATGAATAGAACTAGAATTTAGGGACAGGTGGATTGGAGATAGGAAACAATTATACTAAAGACCGTTTAGAAAATTTTAACAACAGTTTAGGCAAGCAATGAGGGATGTTTGACCCAGGTAGTAGATATGGAAACAAAGGGTCAGATGTGAAGAATTTTGCCAAGATGTGTTTTGAGAGGAGGAGAAGAAATACAGTAGATAGATGAAAGAGGAAAAGAGAATTCCTGGAATGCTACCAGCCTTACCAAGATAAGGAGCAGGGAAAGAGGGTCCGTCCCTGAGGAATAATGATGTGTTTGGGCAGATGGAGCATGAAAACTGAGAGAATTATTTAAGGGTCCTCGGCTTAGAAGTGAATAATAGTTGTGAACATGATACTATCAGGGATAGAATATGGAATACAGATTCTCAGAATTTTCTAACATATTCACATTCTTAGAATAACAGAGGAGACTAACGTTTTAATCCAGATTATTTGGAGGCATAGTTCCAAATACAACATTTCCTTAGTATCATCTGTTTTATTTTTTTTAATGTGTAGATTCTCTATTCTACTCTGTGGTCTAATCACACCTAATTTCTTCCTGATTCATTCATTCATGGGCATGTTTCTGCTATACTCATTGATTTAATCAACAATTCTTTGATGAGTACCCAGCATGTACTAGACACCATTTCAGACACTCGGGACATTCCCATGATTGAAATAAAGCCTGTCTTGGAGCTTACTGTATAGTGAGAGGGAGACAGATCGCAGGTAGGTAATTGAATAAATAAGCAGGATAGTTCAGAAAATAAGTACTGTGATGGAAGCAAAACAAAATGAAGTCTAGAGTGTTGGGGAAGTGAGAAGATATGGTCAGAGAAGCTTTTGAATAACTAGGAGGATACAGTTGATTTGAGGGTGGGGAACAAGTGACCTGAGCAAAATACAGCACGTGTAAAGGTCTTTGGATGTGAGGAAGCTACTATGGAGAAGAAAAAGAGATCTAGGGAATTATGGTACAAAATGAATTGAAAGAGTGAGCAGAGGCCTGGCAGGCCATGCCAAGCAGTGGATTTTGTTTTAAATGCCTCAGCAAAATATCAAGGTCTTTAAACATGGTGGTTAATGATCTGATGTAGGTTTTTAAATGATTTCTCTGCCTGCTGTGTGGAAAATGGGTTATATGGGGCCAGAAGTAAAAACTGGGGGAACCGCTGAAGGGGATGACTGATGAATTCATGTGGATGTTGAGGGAAAGTGATAACCAAAAGATGAGACCTGAAATTTTATTCATTGAATTTATCACTTTTACACATGCAAATTGGACTGAATTAAAGACAACTAATCAGATCCACTGAGTTCAGCTTATCTGTACTTTTTCTTCTTGGTGTTGCCTTATTCTTAGGAAACAAGTTCACAAGTACATGTGGACACTCAAAAAATAATTTTTGAAGACATAGCGAGGTGTATATGGGGAATCCCACAGGAGAAGCAAGCCAGAATCACAAGGAAAGATGATGCCATGTTGTTGGGCCTTCCTTGCCAAAAATTTCAATAACTTCATCTACTTGCTGAAGGTTTGGCTCACTTGCCTACTTGCCTTGGAGGGGATAAAAAGAGTCTCTGATCCACTGGTTAGTGATTTTTAAATTCCCATGCAAATAGTCAAAAAGGATATTTTCAATGAAGAAATATGAATAATGGTCTTTGTTTTGTGACTGATGTCGTAATTTTTGTCACATGTAAATGATTACATCTCAGATTATTTACATTCTGACATCTCTATTCAACTGTCAGGCTTCTATACCATGTTATAATTTGTCACTCTCTGTGAAAACCATCACCTTAATTTTACCTTACAATGGTTGAATGAGGGTGTTCAGATTTTGGGGGGAAATCAGCTAAATACATAATTCCCTGTGACCCAATTTATTAGAAGTATGAAAAATAAATTAACTCATAATCCTTAGGTTTTTTTATCATGATGGGTTTTTTTTATTTCCAAGGAAATAAATTCATTTATGTCTGAATTAGAAAACTCTATGAGTACTATTTTTTGTTTGAGCAAGAATGCATCTAGGTGGTAGTATAAGCTTTCTCAATCTCTTCTCATTGTATTACAATTTATCCAAAGTAGTGAACATTAAAAATACTGCATTTTGCAAAATTATCTAGTTTTACTAAGTTGTTGAACACCCTGAGAAAAATCAAGGAAAATAAGACAAAAAAACTTTTGAAGAAGTCTCTTGGTAAATGTAAACAATCAAGGATAAGACTGTCTGCTTTATCCAGAGTGAAATCCCCAGGATCTAGCATAGTGGTAGGCACAGTAGGAGATATATCTATATCTATATCTATATCTATATCTATATCTATATCTATATCTATATCTATATCTATATCTATGTCTATCTATCTATATATATATATTTCTGAAACAGCTTTTTATTAAACAGCAAAGCAAAACTATAGCATATTTGAAGTGTTTGTTAATTAGGTCACAAAAGGGATGCAAACTGTTTGCAGTATAATTATTACATTTATCCAACTAAAGTCATTGGACAAATCTAACATCACTACAAACATAAGATTATTCCATGATTAAAAGTAACCCCAATTCTGGGGCATCTGAGTGGCTCAGTTGGTTAAGGGTCTGCCTTCAGCTCAGATCATGATCTCAGGGTCCTGGGATCAAGCCCTGTATCAGGCTCCCTGCTCAGCTGGGAGCCTCTTCTCCCTGTGGTGCTCCCCATGCTTGTGCTCTCAAGGTCTCTCTCTGTCAAATGAATGAATACAATCTTAAAAAAAAAGTAGTAGCCCAAATCTAATAACCAAAACTGTATTAGTGGATCTCCTTTTCTATTTAACATTTTAACATTACTTCTTATACTAATTTTCTTACCAAATGGAATTAACAAACTATATTTTTAGAAATTGTCAAAAAGTGACTGAAACTCTGCAAATCAAGTAGTTAGATTTCAAGAAAATTCTGGGAGAAGTAGTGAGATAAAATACTAAGAATATCAATTAGTATACATGTAAAACTCCCCCATGTTATTCATGATTCTGATACTTAATGTACCCTAAAGCAGTTTTCCAAAAATTGATCTGCTGGGTACCACAAATAAACCTTGACACTAAACTCTTTGTGACTGTTCTCTTCTAGATGTTGTTGACATAAGGTTAGTTATATTTAATCTACTTTCATATCTATATTCCCCAAAAGATCTAGTCTGGGCCAGAGATCACACAAATCTGGAGTAAAAACATTTGGAGTTGGTTACTACTGAATGCCAAGTATTTTCCCCGTCTTATTTCTATTTTTCTCAAAAATTTCTATTTCAAACATATAACTAGAGCTCTTTTCAAATACCAAGTGGGTTGTTGTATGCAAAAGGAAGGTTTTACCAACAAACCTTCCCAATTTGACAATTCAGTTGTAAAGAAAAGTGTTCATATTTATAGCCTCTGTTTTCAATTGATTAAAGAGAAACCAATAAGCCTGTTTTATCACTATGACAAGGCCTAACTGAGAAAGTATCTTATTTTGGTTAAGTTTCAACAAGTCAAGCTCAGCTTACTCTCACAGATGATTCACTATTAAAATTACTTTTACAAAGGTGAAACCAATTTTTCCTTAGGAGAAGGGAAATAGGAAGGTCAAAGGGAATAGACAAGATATGCAACATGGTGGACAGTGCGCATAAAGCTGTGTGTTCAGTACATGATTTTGGTCACTTTTCACAACACACTGGTTATTTTCTTGTGTCTCTCCCTCTGCCTATAATCAAAGACAGTGCTAAAACTATAAATAAAAGCTAATTTGATAAAATACTCATTTTCAATTTTCATAAATATATGTATTTCTAATTATAAAGTTTCTACATTTGCACATTTTCCTAGACTAACATATAATTCACAAACTCATGTAAATCTTCTGTTATGCTCTTAATTTTGCCTAGATCTGACATTATCTTCATAAACATTCAATTAAACCACAAACAAAACTACTGTAACTTTTTTAATCTTTCCAACTTTTAAAGAAAGAAAGATCAGCAGCAATTCCATAAAACATAAGGGGTATCAGTCCCCTACTTTCTTTTGCTTTTTGTGTGAGTTGTTTGAAAAACACTGGAAGCTGACATGAGGTTTTCTATATACTGTCCAAGAATTTGGTTTTCTGATTTTAGCTTCCAATTTTCTTCCTTAACTGCACCTGCTCTTGCAGCAAGATCTTCAAGGGTGTGCTGAAGTTTCAACAATTGACTAATAAATCGTGTTTTGTCCTCCAGTTCCACTGGATTTTCAGCATCACCTGTATCCGTGTTAGCATTCATTGTCTTAGGCAACAAATTTTGGGCCTTGGAGATAAAATCCTTGATGAATGGTCCCCCTTTGGAGGTGCTGGGAGTGAGAGGGATCAGGAGGACACCTCAGGCCCCCTCAACATGTGGACCAACAGGCCTCAAAAACAATATTTTTTAAAGATTTATTTGAATGAGAACAAGTGAGCTAGAGAGCACAAGCAGGGGGAGCAGCAAGGGAAGAGGGAGAAGCAGGCTCCCAGCTGAGCCAGGAGCCCGACACGGGGCTTGATCCCAGGACCCGAAGGCAGATGCTTAACCAGGTAAGCCACCAGGGCACCCCTATTTTTTGATGAATGAATAAAATCACTCATCTGGAGTAGTTAGGGCCATCGTGTGCTTGATGCACAATAGTGATTCAAAGGTTTGCCTAACACAGATTTGAGTCCAACATTTTTTTCCTAGTTAACATCATGCTAGGTCCTTATATCTTGTTGAAAGTTTGTCACCAGTTCTACCTTCGAGTACTTTGGCAAGCCACACACGTTGAGAGACAGTGTTATCAGTGTAGATGACTAATAAGGTGATTGTATCATTCATATCTGTGTTTTCACCCTAGTAGTAGGTAAAAATCCAATTGATTTTCAGATTCTTGATTATTTAACAATACCTTTCCTTGTAAAAATACACTTTGTCATCTTGATTGCCTCTTTTTGAATTAAAATAGATTCAACCCACCCTGCCATGCCATGCTCCACCAAGAGGCCCTTGTCTCAGGAGATTTCCCTCCCGTGGTGATTCTGAAGCTAACTTTGATGATACTTCAAGCATTTTTTCCCCTCTTTTGTTTGATTGTGTTTTTGAAACATTCCTCAAAGCCGGGATTTCTTTCTTGCTTTTTTAACTTTCAAAGTGTTTCCAAAATTGTCTTAAATATTATATATGCAATGAGATATTTTCATGGAGCTATGTCTCAGGATTTTTCCATTCAGTGCCCATCATATCAGACTCATTTGCATTTCTACAGTGATTAAAGACCTATATTTTACATGAATAGCAATGTATACCTTATAAATTTATGGCCAGCTGCAGTGCTCACTTTGAGTTCCCTAATTGTGGTGGGGACTGTGCTATACTTTGAGCCATCAAATTCCCTGTGATATACCCTCTGCTTCAAGATTATTCTGTATTTCCCTTGTTATCTTTTGCATTTTTATCAATTACAAGCTTTTGCCCCAACTTTACTGTTTGTGACCACCTCTTAGTATTCCAACTGAAATTATAATTCAAAATAAATATATTTTTGAAACAATAAATAGGAAGTGGCACTAAGTTCTCTAAAGTCAGAATCTCTAGACTGGTTGCTATTTTCAGACTAACTTCAAGGGAATAGTTAGCTAAACATAGTTTCATGTTTGTAAATAGAACATTTGTCCAAAATATATTTGTAGTAGGAAGTTTAATCACTTTGTGGGAGCCAGTGGCGTTGTGTGTGTTTGTGTGTGGCTGTTTAATCTAAAATGAAATTAAGAAAACATAATTTGTTAAAAAAAAAAGAACATTTAAAAAAATGACCTACTTTTTAGAGAAGCACTAGTCAGTCTCAGGATCAGGAGTTATTGATGCCGTCCATGATTGTGGCAGTGTGTAAATTCACCTTGATTTGGTTGTAGTGATAGTGATACTTGGTTCTGCAACAACTCTAAAGCACCACACTTTCCAATCATTCAGAACAAGTGAATATTTTTTATTTGTCAGATTTAAAAATTTTGCTTCAGAATCACCATGGGAGGGAAATCTCCTGAGACAAGGGCCTCTTGGCAGAGCATGGCATGGCAGGGTGGGTTGAATCTATTTTAATTCAAAAACAGTAGGATTTTGCTTGTGTCTAAGGGCACTTGAGCCAAGTATACTAACACAAAGAACAGCCCCAGATGTTCAGACCTACCTTGTTCTTCCTGAAGCTGTAGAGTACTTTTGCTCCATGCACAGCCTTGCAATGCATCCCAGTATGAGAAACAGAGATGCAGGAAGAGCAGAGCCAACTCTCAGAACATATCTTGAATTAGGGGTGGATGGAAGGAAAGGCCCAGAGAACTAGAGAAAAAACTCTGGAAGGTAAGAGGAAAATCAGAAACATCCAGAGTAATGCAGGTGAAATAGGAAGAAATGTTTAAAATAAGATCAGTGGGGCACCTGGGTGGCTCAGTCAGTTAAGCATCCTCCTTCAGCTAAGGACTGATCTCAAGGTCCTGGGATGGAGCCCACATCCCATCCAGCTCCCTGCTTAGCAGGGAGTCTGTTTCTCCCTCTCCCTGCCACTCTCCCTGCTTGTGCTCTCTCTCTCTCTCAATCTCTCTGTCAAATAAATAAATAAATAAAATCTTAAAAAGAATAAGAGCAGTGGTCAGTGGAGAAAAGAAGAAAAATAAGAACAAATACAGGCCTTTGGAGCTCAAGTTCTAGGATATTATTGGTGTGGGGCCTATAGCTGAATTTACCAGGAGTTAATGAGTCAGGGAACAAGTTCAGGTGTAAATATTAACCACTCTTTCAAAAGAAGGTTGGTATTGAAGTAATGAAGACAAAAAGCACCGATGCATAAGGACATGTAAGAATTAAGAAAATGGCTGAGGCAGAGAAATAATTTAAAGAATGTTGAAGGTAGTAATAGCTAACAATATTTGAGTACTTACTATGTACCAGGCAGCGTACTAAATACTTTAATCTTCATAACGCACCTGTGAGAGAAGTACTTGTACTATTATTTACACTTGGAGTGAGGAAACTAAGGCACAAGGAAGCCACATAACTTGTGACCAAGGTGATATGAACAGGGAGTGGGGCCAGGATTTAAAACCAGAAGTGTTAGCTCCAGGGACTTGCTCTTAACCACTCCACCCTATTGCCTCTCTGTGCTAAATAGAAAGGGACATTCAATGGAGTGTTACTGTCTCTGAGTTGGTCACAGGTCAGGATGAGAATGCAGGTGCGCTGAGAAATCAGCATCAGAGGAGAAGGAACAAGATGAAGATACGTGAGGACTTAGTACTTTTGAAAGAGAGAAGGGGAAGGTGTGACAAGTGAGTGGTTTCCACTTGGGACGGAAAGAAATACCTCGCTAGCTAGAGGATCAGGGAAACAAAAGAGCCTAAGGAAAATGAAATGAATTGTAATAATCACTGTGTGACATGCGATAGGGAGTCCCTTGAGGAGATTAGTAATTACCAGACAGCAATGGGGGGTGGGGGGAGGGCAGCAGAGGCAGAGGAGCACACTTGTAGTGGATGCTGTCATCTTTGCAGCCATATGTGGAGCAGAAGGAAGGTGTTCGGGTGTCACAGGTGTGGTGACTTCTGAGAGAGCTGAAATGCTCTCAGGAGCATCTTGGTCTTTAACAGAAGGGAGTGAGTAAGTATAGCAGAAAGTTGTAACTATAGTGGACTTGCAAACTTTGTAGTAGATTACCATTAAAAAAAGGACTTTAAGACCTTATCTAAAAGATTGTAAAATTCTTGAGTCTAGGCACTCTCCATATCTTCAATTAATTTCCTACTTCTCCTACTGCAGTATTTCTCATGTTATAGGAATTCAATAAGCACAGTGACTTTACTGTTTTTCAGAGAACTGGAGGGAACCTATTGGGGTGGAGATAGCAGAAGAGTTTGTCTGAAGAAATGTTTTATTCCGTCCCCTAAGTTAAGTCAGTCTCAGAAAAGGAGCTCTTTTTAGGGAAAATGAAGCTGCCAGATCTAGTCCCATAATGACTTTTCAAGTTTTTGTATCCAGACTTTATATATCTAAACTGGAATCTTTGACAAAAGCACAGCTGGAAGACAGCAGCCATTAATGCAGATCCAGGGATAAAAGGGGGAGATATTGGGTCATATTAATGATACAAAAGTATTCAATCTCCACCACTAGTATGTGCTTCTAGATGATGAACTTGAAATGGTCTGCCACCAGAATACATTAAAGACAGTCAGCTAATTTTTGGGGTAAGGGGTGTGAGGGGGTTGGTGGCGGAAGGACAATGTCTAACCTTACAGAAATGTTAGTGACAAGTCTGCCTGGTGTATTTAGTGCTCTTGTATCTATCACAGAGCTCCAGAAAATTGCCTTGGAATTTGACTTCAGCCTTTCATTCGGTGTGCTAATGAGGGTATAAAATTTGTACTCTTCACATAAATAAACATACTCTCAAATGTGTTATTTTTCTGCCTTGACAGATGGATCACATGCTCAAAATTACAGTGAATTTTTATTCTGAGCAGCTTTGCACAGCACTCAGCATCCACTCTTGTTGTTTGCCACATGTTATGGCACTGCCTGTGCCCCGAGCCTGAGTCTCAAGGTAGCTACAGCGTGACATTTTCTCAGAACACAGATAGGCAGGATTTAATTGACCTCATTATTCTCAGATTCTCAAAGGCTTCTGTGGCTGTGCCCATTCACTAATACTGTTCTCTTGGGCTGTAAAGCTGTGTCCAATTATTCTTGTTGCATGTCATCGAGTGACTCAGTGACACTTGCTGCAGCCCTTCTTGCATTCCAATGATTCTATTCCTGAATTCAGCATGACTTGGGGACTCTAGGGGCAAAATGGTTTATTGTGTAAGAGGACTGAGCTTCCTCTTTCTCTTAGGGTATCCTTGTCTGGATTTATCCCTCTTCACTATTTTTAAAAATAGGTCCTTAAATGAAGGCTGATGCTGTAAGATCACCTAATAGCTGGTCTACCTATGAAAAATATCCTAATGATCATTATATAAAATGAAACATGATCCCATATAATTGGTCTGAATGAAACTGCGGCTTCACTGATTGGAAGTTGGCAAATTCCAAGTTACAGGTTGCCCTTGGACTGCCCTCAGAGCTAAAACTCTGAAAAAGAGTAAGTTCATGTCCAGGATGGGAGAGAGTGGCTGAAAAAAAAAAGGAGATGTTTTATTTACCTAATGCTATGTGATGAACCCCAAACCTAGTGACTTAAAACAATATTTTTCTCCTCATAGTCTGCTAGGTCAGAAATTTGGTCAGGGATTGGTTGGGTGATTCTTATACTTCATGTGATATCAACTTGGTTGCATCCATTGGGTGGCTGGACTAAGCTGGAAAGTCCAAGAATCCTTCACTCACATGCATGCTGCTTCATGGCTTTTCTGTTTAGTCTCTCTTTCTCTCTACACAGTAGCCAGTGTTCTCCAGAGAAACAAAACTAACAGGATCAGGATGTGTACACACACAGACAGACTGATTTTAAGGAACTGGCTCAAATGATTATAGAGGATGGAAAGTCCAAAACCTGTAGAGTAGGCTGGCAGGCTGGAGACCCGGGAAGGACTTGATATTGCCTCTGAAGTATGAAGAAAGACTGCTGGAAGAATTCCCTCTTCCTTCAGAGACCTCAGTCTTTTTTTTTTTTTTTTTTTTTTTTTTTTTTGTCTTTTTTTTTTTTTGAGGCCTTCAGCTGATTGGATGAGTCCCATCCAGTTATGCAGGATAATCAGCCTTACTCAAAGTCTATTGAAGAAATGTTAATCTCATCTAAAAAATACTTTCAAAGCAACACCCAGATGTGTTTGACCAAATACCTAGATATTGTGACCTAGTCAAGTTACCACATAAATTCCACCATCCAACTCTCCATGTGGGTTTCTCATCATTCAATAGTCTAGCCCAGGCTTCTATTTACACCATGCCAGCTGCCTTCCCAGAGAGAGGAAATAGAATCTGTCATGAAGTGGAAGTCTTAGGACATCATTCTGTTGCATTCTCTTGGTCGAAGCAAATCCAGCTTTAGCTTATAGTCCAGGGGAAGAAAAAATAGGATATTTTATGGTGTGAGAAGCAGCATATGTGCAAAGGGAAGAGAGGAATAGTTGTCAACTAGCATTATAGTTTTCCTTCCAGCTAAGCAATTCATGTCCTTCTCTGAAAGTTTCATTGCATTACAGTCTTAGTTCTCAGGTTCTAGGTCCAGGATCATATCATGTAAATCAGATATATCTGAAGTTGAGGCTCTTCAGATATAACTTCTCTTGATCCAGAGACTTGATCTCTCAAGAGATTCATATAATCTCTGTACATTCCTCTCCCCCTGCAACATACAATGATGAGACAGGTATTAAGTTTCCCTGGCCGTAGACCTGGACACTGAAAAGAAGGAAAATGTGGAGCACATGGCACTTAATGTTTCAAAGAAATTCTGAAATCCAACTGGAAATATATTACCAATTCCCTCAAGTCTAGGGACAAGAAATGTTTCTTGAAAAGAACCCAATTCTTTGCATGTAATTTTCTATTTCATTGCTCTCAGTGGATCTTGGCTCTGTCCTCTAAGTCATCTTTTCTTTTAATAAGAAATGACCATGTTTGCAACTAAGTAGCTTTCTCAGGCTTTTTTATGCCAGTGAAAGTTTGGAGGCCTCTTTATATTTTGTTCAGCCTCTTTCCCTTTCAGTTCAAGATGATACGTTTCCTTTGAAAGCTTTGTGGTTTTCCCATGTAGTCAATTATATTCTAGTCCATTAAGTAAAAGATACTTGCAGAAATCTCCTTAAGACAATTTTCTGCTTTGGCCTGAGAGTCAAGATGCTAGGGAACAACATCCTTAACGATTTTAGAATTTCTTGTCTTCTGGCTGACTGGATCTTACAAGGGTCTTAAGAGATTTCTTTCTGCCACATTCTTGATTTGATGATTACTTGCAGGCCACATTTTAAAAATTATGTTAGTCACCATACAGTATATCATTAGTTTTTGAAGTAGCGTTCCATGGTTCATTGTTTGGGTATAAAGCACCCAGTGCTTCATGCAATATGTGCCCTCCTTAATACCCTTCACTGGGCTAACCCATCCCCCTCACGCCCCCCCTCCCCTCTAAAACCCTCAGTTTGTTTCCCGGAGTCCATAGTTTCTCATGATTCATCTTCCTCTCTGTTTCCCTCCCCCCTTCATTTTTCTCCTCCTTCTCCTAATGTCCTCCATGCTATTCCTTATGTTTCACAAATAAGTGAAACCATATGATTATTGACTTTCCCTACTTGACTTATTTCACTTAGCATAATCTCCTCCAGTTCCATTCATGTTGATGCAAAAGTTGGGTATTCATCCTTTCTGATGGCTGAGTAATATTCCATTGTATTTATGGACTGCATCTGCTTTATCCATTCATCTGTTGAAGGGCATCTTGGCTCTTTCCACAGTTTGACTATTTTGGACATTGCTGCTATGAACATTGGGGTGCGTGTGCCTCTTCTTTTCACTGTATCTTTGAGGTAAATACCCAGTAGTGCAATTGCTGGGTCATAGGGTAGCTCTATTTTTAACTTTTTGAAGAACCTCCACACTGTTTTCCAAAGTGTGTTTGGAAGTGTGTGAGGAACCTCCACCCTGTTTACCAACTTGCATTCCTACCAAGAATTATAAGAGAGTTCCCCTTTCTCCATAACCTCTCCAACATTTGTTGTTTCTTGTCTTGTCAATTTTTCCCATTCTAACTAGTATAAGGTGGTATCTCAGTGTGGTTTTGATTTGAATTTCCCTGATGGCTAATGATAATGAACATTTTTTCATGTGTGTGTTGGCAATTTGTATGTCTTCATTGGAAAAGTGTCTGTTCATGTCTTCTGCCCATTTTTTTTTACTTTATTGTTTGTTTTTTGGGGTGTTGAGTTTGAGAAGTTCTTTAAAGATCTTTGATATCAGCCCTTTATCTGTAGTGTCATTTGCAAATATCTTCTCCCATTCCGTGGGTTGCCTTTTTGTTTTGTTGACTGTTCCTTTGCTGTGCAGAAGTTTTTCATCTTGATAAAGTCCCAAAAGTTCATTTTTGCTTTTGTTTTCCTTGCCTTTGGAGATGTGTCTTGAAAGAAGTTGCTGTGGCTGATGTCAAAGAGGTTACTACCTATGTTCTCCTTTAGGACTTTGATGGATTCCTGTCTTACACTGAGGTCTTTCATCCATTTAGAGTTTATCTTTGTGTATGGTGTAAGTGAATGGTCAAGTTTCATTCTTCTGTATACAGCTGTCCAGTTTTACCAGCACCATTTATTGAAGAGACTGTCTTTTTTCCATTGGATATTTTTTCCTGCTTTGTTGAAGATTAGTTGACCTTAGAGTTGAGGGTCTATATCTGGGCTCTCTATTCTGTTCCCTTGATCCATGTGTCTCAACACTTCACTCTCAGCAATAGACAGATCATCTAAGCAGAAAGTCAACAAAGGAACAAGAGCTTTGAATGACACACTGGACCAGATGGACCTCATAGATATATACAGAACATTCCACCCTAAAACAACAAAATACTCATCCTTCTCAAGCACATATGGAACTTTCTCCAGAATAGACAACATACTGGGTCACAAATCAGGTCTCAACTGATACCAAAAGATTGAGCTTATTCCCTGAATATTCTCAGACCACAATACTTTGAAACTGGAACTCAATCACTAGAAAAAATTTGGAAGAAATTCTAACACCTGCAAGCTGGAGGCCACATTTTAAGAGCAGCTCTCTGGATTTGATCAGAGGCTATTTCCTACTCTGAGAACCTTTTGCCATCTGGAGGGCTAAAAATGAGTAATACTTTTATTTTCTAACCTAGCAGGACCCAGGTGGGACTTTGTGGTTTAAAACAACAGTTTATTATTTCTCATGGGCAGGACTTGTTTGAGAAAGTCTTCTGCTCTACGGCTCTATGTGGTGTTGATTAAATCACTAGCTGGTCTGGGTTGGGACAACCAAGAAAGCTTCATTCCAATACCTGGCACCTCTAAGCTCATCTACATGTCTTCTACATATAATAAGTTGTGCTTCCTTGCAGCATGGCAGACTCAAACTGGTCAGGGTTTTTATATGGTACCTGGCTACAAGAGATGTTTTAAATGAATACATCCTGACCAATGTGCAAGAGCTTATCAACCCTTTGCTTGTATGATGTCTGCCAATGTCAGTTTAGCCGAAACCACTCATATAGCTAAGCAATAATCAGTAGGGAGAGACAACATAAAGACAGGTATGATAGGAGGTAGCCTTTATTGAGGGGCATGCATGTAACAGTCTCCCACAGAAAACGATTTTATTGCCAGACAGAAATAGATCTGTCACCTCTTTCTAACTTTTATTAGTGGTGTGACTTAGGGCAAATTGCTATGTGTTTGGGTTTCTTGTGTGTTGCCTATAAAATGAAAAACATGATACAGCCATTACTAGATTTTTATGAGGCCTGTGCATAGACACAGACATGAATAAACACAGTACACACAGCAGTACTCAACAAATTGTTACTACATTTTAGGAAGGACAGGTTCAAAAAGACATCTGGGATAGGGCAGATTAGTTAGGTAGCTCCTGACATTGGAATTCTTTTAGATTTTCATGAAATTCTCATCCCTTTCAATTAATTCAATGATCTAGTGTTTATCTGCTTGGGAAGATGATGTTTTCCTAAGAGGCCTCCCATGCAGACACTATCAGACTGTAAAACTGTCTATGGCATTTGTGATATCCATATGGCTCAAAAGAATTATGCTGTCTCTACCATCTTTTGTTCCAACTGCAGAATAGTCCATTCTTTGGTTATAGCAATATTCTTTCTTCAATGTGTTCTCACCCAGAGGGAAACTGGAATTACCAATGCTACTATCTGTGGTTTAGTTGGAGAAGTCAAGATTTTTCTGATTCATTGTGAACATCTTTTATCCTTCCTCATGCTGATTATTATTGTAGTCTAAAAGCTCATGTATCTTATAAAGTCATTTTGTACTTTCATTTTTCATTGAAATATACTGAATAGAAGGAAATAGAATAATTTAAAATCATGTTTAGGCAAAGTACAGTTTCTTGATTAAAAATGAAAAATTTAGAGTGACATTTTAAAAAATACATTTTTTAGGGCGCCTGGGTGGCTCAGTGGGTTAAAGCCTCTGCCTTCGGCTCAGGTCATGATCCCAGGGTCCTGGGATCGAGGCCCACATCGGGCTCTCTGCTCCGCAGGGAGCCTGCTTCCTCCTCTCTCTCTGTCTGCCTCTCTGCCTACTTGTAATCTCTCTCTCTGTGTCAAATGAATAAATAAAAAATCTTTAAAAAAATACATTTTTTAAAAAAAGCAGCATACATTCATGAAGTTCAAGTCCTGGGAAAAATAGTTTTTTTCTCCCCATTAGACCCATCACAAAAATTCTGTTAGTCTCCTTTAAAGATTTTGATTATGATTGCCTCTTAGGCATTTGATAGGCACTATTTTTAAATGTTATTAATTTTTACATAATATCTATTTTATAGGTTTTCTGAGCATTCTGAGCAGTGTATGAGCACACAACTATATCTACCCCATAGTCAAATTTATATTAGTCCTACCTCCATGTAACCATTATCACAGTGATGACTTCATTAGTGGTTATAACCATCAGTAGTCTGCAGATCTATAGCATTTAAATATATAGGTTGAATTTTTTAATGTCTAGTAAAACATTTATTTTCTACTACCCATTTTATTTTTTGGACCTTGGCATAAAACTTTAAAAATATATAAAAGGAAACATTATTAGGAAAACTTTTAGAAAATTAGGTCCCTTTCCTGGCCCTCATGAATGACATCCCATTTATAAAAGGCCTCTCTCTTTTCTCTCAGCATGATTTGTTCATATACAGAAACAGTCTAGGGGGGCCTGGGTGGCTGTCAGTTAAGTGTTTGCCATAGGCTCAGGCCATGATCCTGGGGCCCTGGGATCAAGACCCACATCGGGTCCCCTGCTTAGTGGGGAATCTGCTTCTCCCTCTCTCTCTGCCCCTTTCCCTGTTGTCTCTCTGTCTCTTTCAAATAAATAAAATCTTTAGAGACTGTCTAGGACAGGTATCAATAAGCTACAACCCACCAGCCAAATCTCATGCCTTGTCCTTTCCTCTTATGCCATATGGGTATTGTAATGAGGAGTCTCTGTGTAGGTCATTGACCCACAGGTTAGCAGACCATGTGGAGTCTACCTGGATCCTCACCTCCCATAGGGCTGGCAGATTGAAGGAGCTTCCATCTTCTTTTGTTTGGTATTCTCTCTAAAAATGGCATCTTTTGTGAAATGATTGCTGGAACTTTTGTGTTTGTAGACCTATTGCCCTCAGTGAAGCTAACACAGGGTCAGGAATCAGATTTATAATCTTGTCCACATTATTACTGTGCTTGCACCATACATGCCTAAATCTCAGTGCAGGTAGAGATAAATTTCTCCTGTGCAATGATACAATTCAGCTGGAAGTATCTGCCTTTTATACACTTACCTTTCTGTCATATGGAGCACACTTTGTGCTGTTGTCGATATAAATGAAATGGCATTTAGAAGTTTTAACTTGAGGGGCACCTGGGTGGCTCAGTGGGTTAAGCCTCTGCCTTCAGCTCAGGTTATGATCCCAGGGTCCTGGGATCTAGCCCTGCATAGGGTTCTCTGCTTGGCGGGAAGCCTGCTTCCCCCTCTCCTTCTGCCTGCCTCTCTGCCTACTTGTGATCTCTCTCTCTGTCAAATAAAAAAAAAAAAGTTTTAACTTGAATATATTTTAGATAATATCAGTAACTGGATGTTTTACTAGTGTTTACTATGAAGGTTTGGGAAATCATATTATGTTAAAATTAAAGAAAATAAAAATTTAGAACTAAAAAATCTCAAAATTGCACATTAGATAGCTATACTATATTATATGAAAACATTTAATCTGTATCATACTATTTAAAAGGACTATGATATTTCACCATGTGTTTATAAAAGATGACTCAAGTGAGAAAATCATAGAGCTTTTATCAAATGGCAATGATTTATCATGTCAAATCTACCTTTGAGGACATAAAGTTTCAAGAGTTAAAAAAAAATAGTACAGATGAATGTGATTTTGTGGTTTTAATGATCTCCAATTATTTGTTATTTCCAATTGAGATCATTTATTAGTATTTAATCATGACTGATAAAGTGTCAGTTTAAGATATGGTGATTTTAGGCTTTTTGTTTAAGCTGTCTATATTTATATAGAAAAAAATGAGATTTATCTACTGTTGAACACATTTAGAAATGTGAATTTAAGACTTTAAGCCCGACCATCCTCAATTCTCTAGATTCTGTCTTTGACCCTCAGAGTAAGGACCCAGGACTGTAACAATTTGTCTGTTTCCTTCTTATTTACTACAATTAAAGTAAAAAAATATAATTGGTTACTTATATATAGTTTTGAAATAGGACATTAAGCATGTGCACAATTGAGATCATTTGCAACTTTTTCAATAATGTCTAAGAAGTCTCTTAACTTATTCATGGTACATATTAAAATTGGATACATGGAAATAAAAGGGACTTTTCCCAAAGATGATATATTCAGATGAGAAAAATTAGAATAAACATTGTAAAGAAGGGAATTTAAACTAGGTGAACCTCCATCCCCCCCTCCACAAAAGAGCCTACCTAATGTGAATGGAATGACCTAGTAAGAAGTTTTAGATGTGATTACTAAACCTCTAAAATTAATGCTAAAAATACAAGAACAAAATGCATAAAGAACCATGTGATTCATGCAGTAGGCTTTTCCAAGATGAAGCATGCGATCAAAATGAGGCAAGAAGAAGTACATATAGTAGATAGACTTTATGAACAGTGTCATATTCCTCTCCAGTGTATCGTGTTCAGCTTTTTGGTCTTTTTTATACTTGACTACTCTTAACTTTGTGAGAAAATAATACGTTGGGAAAAACTCCTGTCTGAACTAAAAAGAAAATGCCCGTGGTATATTGACAAATCCCAAATTTACCAATTCTCTATGAGTTTATTTACATATAGGAGCATGTAGCAGAATGTATTGTGCCTATCATGTCCCAGGCACTGTTGTAAATTCTTTACATGCTTTGTCTCATTGAATCTTAATGATAACTGCATGATGTAGGCACTATTCTCATGCCCACCTCACAAATGAGGAGACCCACAGAAGTAAGTAACTTGTTGAAGTCTTTGAGGAAATACATAACAGTATATTAGCGATGCTTGAATAATCCCAATTTTCAGGAAGAGGAGGAAAATGAATTCTCTTCAGTTACCTCCTTAGGGAGTAGAACATTAGTATTATTTCCTTTAGTTCATTTTTTCCATAAATTTTCCATAAATACTTTCTCAGAAGACTTCATTGGTTTTCTATATAAAATTACTCCAAATCCTGCAGTTCAGACTTTCTACCTACCTTCCATCTTTAATTTTTTTTCTTGAATACTTGACCCTGTCCAACATTCTCTGTAGTTCACTTACTTATATTGTTTATTTTTATTCCCCCCACAGCAGTGAAATTCTAAACAGGAATTTTTGTCTGTCAGGACTGTATTTCTAGTGCCTAACATAGATACTCAATAAATAATTATTGAATGAATGAGTTGATTAATATTAGATTCAGTTCTAAAATGAATCTTTAAAAAAACGTTTTTGTGAACCATTAGAAAAGTAGTGATCATATGGAATTTGTGTTAGGTCACTAATAGTAGAGGATGTCAGATTAAACTTAATATCCTTTTCCTGAAAGACCAGTGTATCAGAGGAGTGCTATGCCCACTGTCCACTTGGATTTCAGCAAGCACCTGATAAAATCTTCCATATAAATTTGGGATTAAAATGGAGAAAGGCAGTTGATGGTACCAACATACACATAATTAAGTAGCTGTATTCATAAATTAGTGTATGTTTATAGAGATGCCTCTATTAACTGGCTGGAAGATTCGGTCTTTAAGACTGTCCTGTTCCCCCATTTAAAAAAATTATTTTATTTTATTTTTAAAGTAGTTTCCATGTCCAACATGGGCTTGAACTCACAACTCCGAAATCAAGAGGAACATCCTCCAGTGACTGAGCCAGCCAGATGCCTCTCCTGTTCATCATTTTTATCATTAATTTTGGTAGTGGCATTAATGGTAAAAAGAGCGAATCCCCAGCTGAGGCAAAACTGGAAGGAATAGCTAATAATGGTCATTTCAAGATTAACATACAAAATGTATATGTTAGATTTGAAGGGAAAAGTAAATACAATAAAACAAAACTGAAAATATAAAACTTTAAAACACCAAGGAGAGAAGTACTAATTAATGTTGTTTGAGAAGCAACAAAGACAGAGGTGAGAACTAGTTTAACAGCATCAGGAAATTAAGGTGCTTGAAAGTAAGTATCTATCAGTAATATGACAGAAGTCCCCTATCTCCCCAAATATTTATTCATACTTGGGTTTCACAAATAGAACTGGATCTAAAATAGGAAAGGTAATTATATGTCTCTTTGTTTTGGTTCTCCCAGACTAGAACTGTGATGCCAGTTCTGGGCAATGCACTTTAAGGAGGATATAGAAAAGCTGGAGTATATTAAAAAACTTGCCATCAGTATGAAGAGAAAAGTCAAAACTGTATTGTGTGAAGTGTATCTGAAGCTGGGTCTTGAACTTGTGGCCTTCAGATGTGTTTTATATGGCCCATGTGGAGTTTTTTTTAGAAATTTCAATTAGTACCAAATGTTTCAAAATGAGTAGTTGTTTCATTAAATATAAGATTCTGGGTTTGCTGTTACATTCTTATATGGAAACCAACCATGAAAGTGTGTGATCCTATCTTTGTATTCCTCTCCTCCTACTTCACTCATTTGCTTTTAATTCCTGGTCCATATATTAATCTGAGTGCTTGGTACCTGAAAGAAAAGGCCCAGGAATGCATAACCTGTAAAATAAGGTTGGAGGTGGGAATGATGTGTATATACCTAAAGAGCTTTCACGGGGCAAAGCAGTTATACCTTATGTGTGTGACCCCAGAGAGCTGAATACTGGTGGTAATAATATAGAAGAACATTCCTATCCAATATACAGAATGACTTTCTCACAATGACCTGAGACTTGCTGTATTTTATTATTTGGTTCATTGGTATTGAGGAAGTATCTGACACAAACATGTTGTGAGTGGTGAATCCCATTCCAGGAACTACTAGAATGTAAGCTCTCTGAGAGCAGAGATCTTTGTCCATTTTGTTTATAGCTTATCTCAGTACCTAAATCAGTAGGACCACATAGTAGGAGCTCATTAAATATTTGTACATTCCATGAATGGAGTATTCAAGGAGGAATAATGGTATACTTGCTATACTGTAGGAAAAATCAATTGGCTGTACACGTGGGGCATCATGGAATAACGGAAATATTGAAATAGATTTAAAGTCACTTCCACCCCTGAGAATCTATCAAGCAAGTGACATGGAATAAGATTATGTATTTTACATCAAATATTAAACATAGTAACAGTAAAGTAGAATGTGTATTTGTAGTAACAAATGTGAGAGGCAAAACAGCCAATCATTTATTTATGGTATGGACAAGGAAACGTTTTGCTGGATTTTTTTAATTGCAATAATCAGTTATTTAAGATTCTTCTGATATTTGCCTGTATTTCATATTCATATTGATGTCTGTGTTTATTCTGATTTTTAGCTGTTAATCATTCCCATGTGATGAATATACATTTTTATCCCCTCATATTTGTACTCTAACTTATAAAATCCATGTTGTCTTGAGGTTCGGAGTGATTTGTTATTCTCTCCTTCAAGGAAACCAAGATAATAAATCAAACCATTGGGAACTGATTTCAATTTTCATTGTTCAGGGTGGTTATTGAAGGCAATGTTCTGAAAAATCATCTTATAACTAACCTAGAATATATTTCAAGGCCAAAATATGCCAAAGGAACAAAATTAAGTGTCTACTTTTTAAATGCTTTGTTGTGAAAATTCTATACACCTTTTATCATGAAGCTCTAGCAATTTTACTATTCTCAAAATCAAGAAAAGGAGAAATTATTTCATAACCTTGAAGGAAAGAAAAGTATAAAGTCCTGATTTTGAGTGCCAGGGATGAATGTATTTAGAGCAGAGTTTTGAGGGGGTGTATGCTGACTATGAAAAGCAATAGCTTATTAAATTCTGGGAAACTTTCAGTTTATTTGAAGGGAATATGGTAATTGATTTTTGCTAAATGTTATTTATAAGGGATAACATTATCCTTTGAGTATCTGGCTTTAGGACAAAGAAAGAAAAGCAGCACCTAATTGTGTAAAGTTAATGGAGACCTGGTGGTGAGATTAGATCTATGAATCATTGTTTTTATAGCAGATAAGGAACAATAGAGAAATTCCTGTCACAGAGTGGTACCCCATAACCTTAGACTCATATGCTGTTGTCCTGTTCATCAGCAGTCCATCATCATCACATCACCATCAGCAACATCATCACCGCCACCACCATCATCACCATGTGTTGAATGTACACAGCTACTATCTCTGAGAAATACTTAGCAGTGTATGAATTTGTTTTAATTACTTTTCACAGCCTCCTCATAGGGCAAGGTGAACATATAGCTTTAACCCCAGTTTCAGAGCCAGCCTTAGAGCCAGCCAGGTAAAAGGGAGATACAGCCACTATTTTATTTGTGACTCTTCTGTTTGAGGGAACCCCCTCTTCTTTGTACAGCATCTTATTTCTCCTTCCTTGATTTAAAGAAAATCCTTATGAGTTTTTATACTTTAGAAAATATATAATGGAAAATTTCAAATATGGGAAAAAGTAGAAAAAACAGTATAATACACACAAAGTGCTCATCACCCAGCTTCAGGAATTCTAACTACATAGCCTACTCTTGTTTCATCTGTACCCCACTCACAGTTCCCTCTGCTAGGATGACTTTGAAGCAAATCCGACATATACAATATTATTTCATCTGTAAATATTTTATTTTATGTCTAAAATAGACTTTTAAAAATTATATCAATATGAAAACACCTTAAATTTTTGTAATAATTTCTTAATGTCAATTTATCTGACTAAAAATAATTTTTGGTTTGTTCTATATGAGTTCTAAACAAGATTAATAGATCAAAGTTATTATATCTTAATTCTCTTTTAGACTATATATTTTATTTTTTTATTTTTTATTATTATTATTTTTTAATTTTTTATTTATTTATTTCACAGTGGGAGAGAGATCACAAGGAGGCAGAGAGGCAGGCAGAGAGAGAGAGAGGGGGAAGCAGGCTCCCTGCTGAGCAGAGAGCCGGATGCGGGCCTCGATCCCAGGATCCTGAGATCATGACCTGAGCCGAAAGCAGAGGCCCCAACCCACTGAGCCACCCAGGCGCCCTAGACTATATATTTTAGACTATAATTCTCTTTTAGACTATAAATTACTCTTTCTCTCTGCAGTTCTTTGCTGAAAAAACTAGGTCATATATCTTATCAATCTTGTGAGTTTCTCACAGATTGGATTTTGTTGATTGCTTTCCTATGGTGGTGTTTAACATCAACATCAGCATGTCTCTTTAATTTTCTATAATTAGTAGTTAAGTATAAAGGCTTGATAAATGACTTACATTTCATTATTGGGAGGGGCATAAATGCATTTTGAAATGTAGCTTTTTCCTCAAATTTTCATTTACTAAAGACATGAGATACTAACCGTAACTACTTTCACTGCTTTGGTTGTTGTTTTATCATAGCTAACTCTTTTTTTTTTTTCATAGTCTCAACCTTCCCCTGCCCCCCCTTATATTTCTTAAATTCTTACTCATTTTTGTGCATCTTCTTCCTCCTTCCTTGTCTTTTTGAAACTTTTCCTTCCTATTTACCTACATGTTTCTTGCCAGTATTGCAGGTGGAGGGAGAAGAGGAGTAGAGTGACAATGACAGGAGACAAAACATTGTGTGGGGATGGTAAGTCAGGGAAATGGTCACATCTTTTGACGCAGAATGCAGTAATGTTCACTAGTTGGTTCTTTGGTTTTAAAAATTCTGTTATGTGTAATTGGTTTTGAATGTGGGTGCTTTAGATAGATAACCCTAAGAAAACAGCCTAAGATAATCATTATTATGTATTTCCTTCTAATCTGTTAGTTTGTGTGTGAGAGAGAAAGAAAGAGAAATACCAATTTTGAGAACATGCATATCTATCATATTGGTTCCTACTTTTTTCATTTGACAGAATGCTATCTAAATTTCTTCAATAAGTTCTCTTTAGTAGCTACTTAGTATTATATAGATGTATATTTAAGGTTATTTCCTTATAGCTGGAGAATTTTGGTTGTCTCAAAGTATTTACCCCTAATCATGTTACGAATAATATCCTAATTCAAAACTTGGAGCTGCGTTGCTAACAACCTTCTTAAATTAATTTCCAAAGAAGTGGTATAACTAGGTTAAAGGACATGAATGGCTTTTAATGCTCTTAATGCACACTTCAAACTGACTTTGCAGAAAGTTTGTCATATTTTTCCTTCTAACTGTACATGTAAGCTCTTGATTATCATAGTTTTATTATCAGCAAAAAAAGGTGTCAACAGAGGTGCCTGGTTAAGCATCTGCCTTTGGCTCAGGTCGTGATCCCAGGGTCCTGGGATCAAGCCCCACATTAGGCTCCCTGCTCAGTGGGGGTCTGCTTCTCCCTCTGCTTCCCCCCACTTGTGCTCATGTTGTCTCTCTCTCAAATAAATAAACAAAATCTAAAAAAAGTTATCAACACAATCGGTCAATGTTATTAAAAAGATGACTCCGTTTGTTTTTGTTTTTTTTCCTGTGAATTGTTGTTAATGTTCTGAGCTAAGTTTCTATTGAGAAAAGGGTGTTTTCTCTACCAATTTGTGAAAGATTTTACATATTAAGGATAGTAACCATTTGGCATACCTATTGCTAGTATTTTCTATTTATCATTTACCTGAGGCAGGTTTTAATATTTTAAAGTTTACTTCACTTGTCATTTTTTCCACTGTCATTGTGCTTATAAACACCTTATCATCCCAAGATCAATTAAATGTTTACTTATATTTTATTTCTGTGGTTTTTTTGTTAAAAACACTTAATAAAATTTACTATCTTGATAATTTTTAAGTTAACTATCTACACACTATTGTGCAAAAGCTTTCTAGACCATTTTTATATTGCAAAACTGAAACTATATCCATGTGGAGCAAATCCCCTTCCCTTTTCCCCCCAACCCCTGGCAGCCACCATTTTACTCTCTAAGAGTTTGACTACTGAAGATACATCATACAGGTAGAATCATTTAGTATTTGAGATTCTTATGACTAACTTATTTCACTTAGTGTAATGTCCTCAAGGTTCCTCTGTGTTGTAGCATGTGACAGGATTTTCTTCTTTTCTAAAGCTGAACCACAGTCCATATATATATCACATTTTCTTTATACATTCATCTGTTGATGCACATTTGAGTTGTGTACACCTCTTGGCTATGGTGAATAGGCTATTGTGAATAGCCTACTGTGAATATTAGTATACAAATACCTTCTTGAGATCTTGTTTTCATTTCTTTTGGTTATATTCCCAGAAGTTGGATGTAGTGCAAAAACAATGAATCTTGGATCACTGAAAAAATAAAATTTAAAAAAAAAGTTGGATTGTTAGATTATATGATAGTTTTTTCTTAATGTTTTGTGGAACTTCCATTTTATTTTCTAAAGCAGTTACACCATTTTACTATCCCACTAACAATGCAGAAGGGCTTTTCTCTGCATTTTTGCTAAAATATGTTATTTTGGGTTTCTTTTTTGTTGTTGTGGGTGGTCATCCTAATACATGTGAGATATCTCACTGTGGCTTTGGTTTGCATTTTTCTGATGATTAGTGATGTTGAACATTTCATATGCTTAGTATTCATTTGTATATCATCTTTGGATAAATGTTTATTCAAGTTCTTTGTTCATTTTTTGTGTGTTATTTGACTTTTGTTATTGAGCTTTAGATGTTTATATAATTTGTATATTAACCCCTTATCAGATATAATATTTACAAATAATTTCTCATTTTCATTCTGGATCTTCTATAGGTCTTTTCTTTATGGTTGCCATAAGGATTACTTAAGACAGTTTATAGTTAGAGCAACCTATTTGAAACTGATAATTTCCATCATGTACAAAAATGCTGCTTTCATTCCCCCTCACTTTACATTATCAGTTTTACAGATTATAAATTTTTATACTTTGTCTCTGTTAACATAGTTTTAGTTTTTTATGCTCTTATATTTTAAATTCTACACTAGAATTTAAAATGATTTATGCACCACAGAATTCTGTATTTGTCGAAATATTTACCTTTACCTAAATATTTTACAGGAGAGTTTTATATCTTCATATGACTGTGTGTTGCTGTCTAGTGTCATCTTGTTTCAACTTGAAGGACTCCCTTTAGTAATTCTCATAAGGCAGATCTAGTGATGATGAACCCTCTCCCCTCCCAGCCCCACCAGATTTTGTTTATCTGGGAAATTCTTTATAGCTCCTTCATTTCAAAGGACAATTTTGCCAGTTATCATATTCTTAGTTAGCAGTGTTTTTCTTTCAGCATTTTGGATATGCTGAAAATATTGTCCTCTGGATGTAATATTTCTGCTGAGAATTCACTGACAATCTCATGGGGCTCTTTTTTATGTGATGAATCACTTTTCTCTTGTTGCTTTCTAGATTTTCTCTTTGTCTTTGACTTCCGACTGTTTAATGTGTCTTAGTGGAAGCTTCTTTGAGTTTATTTCAGAGTCCTTTTTTTCTTGAATTTGGATGTTTGTTTCCTTCCTTTCTCTAGGGATATTTTCAGACATTATTTCTTCAAATAAACTCTCTGCCCCTTTCTCTCTTTCTTCTTTCTGGGACTCCCATAATGCATATATAAACCCCTTAGGATTTCCTCACTCTTAAAAATCTTTTTTCTTTTTCTTCTTCTGATTTTCTTCATAATTTCAAATGACCTGTCTTTAGGTTCACTGATTCTTTCTTCTGCTTTAGTCTGCTCTTGGTTTCCTCTAGTGAATTTTTCAATTCAGTGACTGCATTCTTCAAGTCCAGAAATATTATCTAATTCTTTTATAGTTTCTCTTTGTTGATATTCTCATTTTGTTCATGCATAATTTTCTTTATTTCATTTTTGACTATCTGTGTTCTCTTGTAGCACATTGAGCTCCTTTAAGACAATTCTTTTGAGTTTTTTTCAGACATTTCATAAATTTTTGTTCCCTTAGGGTCAATTTCTGGAAATTTATTTTGTTTCTTTGAGTGGGCTGTGTTTCCCTATGTTTCCATGTGCATTATTTTTATTATTATTATTTTGCTCTGATTTGTGCATTTGAAAAAACAATCATCTTTCCCAATCTTTACAGACTAGCTTTCTAGAGAAGAGCTGCCAGCATGGCTAGATATTCTTGGGGCTTCTCAAGCTTTTTCTGGGAATGCATATTCTCTGAATCTGTGCATATAATTTCTCAATTAGTGAAATTTGCAAGTTTCTTTTTCAGGAGTTTATATTTTCTTACCCCCTCTGGTGTCTGTCTGCAGTACCTTGAAAGTTCTATAGCACTGCTGCCTCTCTTCCGTGTTTGGTCGCTCCCACACATCTACAGTATTCTGATTCCCTATCAGTGCTCCAAGTTAAGTGAGACAGAAACCAGCCCCTTGGGCTGCCCCATAAAGGGTGGAAAACTGGTGCACTCTTCTTTTTCTTTTCCAAAAGAAAAGCCACAAGTTGGGCTTTTTGTTTCCTTTGCACCAGACTGGGGAAAAAGATATCATGGTTGAGATAAAACAGCTTTTCTTACCCATTTCAATGTGACTTTTCTTGGCTTTGAACTTGCTTGGAGTGCTGCAACTTATTAACTGCTTCCTGGAGTTCTCATAAATATTCTTCAGACTTTATATTTTTGTTAAGCTGGTGTCTCTGTAGGAGAATAAGGTCTGGAACTTCCTGTTCCACCTCACATGGTGAATATAACCACTTTCCTCAATACCTATACAACATTTCTCCTTCCCCATTAGTTGATAGTGTTTCCTTTAACACATATTAACATATCTTAAATTCTTACATAAAAAAGATTTAAGGAAATTCTGTATTGTTTCACTGATATTTCTGTCAATTATTTCCAAGTACCAAATTGTTTTTGTGATTGTGGTATCATAGTATAATTTTAAATGTAGTAGGGCAAGATTATCCTCACATTATTTTTATTCTAAAAATACTTTTATTCTCACTTCTTCTTTTCTTTTAAAGACCTCTCTAATATTTTTTAAAAAGGAAAAAGATCAGTTTTTTGTTTTTTTTTTCGATGACATTAAAACTGGAAAATAATTGCAAGGAATATCAGGCTTGATTACATCAATCTTAAGAACTTCATATGGATCTCTTAATATAGTTTTCACTTATTTCTTTTTAAGCTTTTTTTAATTAAAAAAAGTAAGATATTTTTCTATTGTAGTTTGGACAACAGCTCTTCGCTTTCATAAATAAAAGTCTTTTCTGTATTCTATATTATAAATGGACAAATTTACCTAACTCTTCTTTCGTCAAGTATTTTTCAATTGATTTTTTGGGTTTTCTACATTAAACCAGGCTTTAATCAAATAATGACAATAATTTCTTCATCTTTACTATAGTTCTGTGACTTTTACTTATATTTCCATATCCCTGATGGGCCTGAAGTACTTGAAGAGTTGGGGCAATGCTGTATTTGTATTAAAATGATGAACATTAGTATAAGTTAAGCCTAGTGTGAAAACCTGGCTTTACGCCTACTGATAGTTTCTCTTGACCCTCCCTAAAGTGGAGTTAAGTGGCAAACTAACCTCCCTAAGCCTCATTTTCCCAATCTGTAAAATGGGAATAATAATAGTCCTTGTAGGTTTTTTTTTTAAGATGAAGTTTTTATTCATTCATTCATTCTTCATTCCAGTATAATTAACATATAGTGTTATATTTATATTAGTTTCAGGTGTACAGTACAGTGATTCAAAAATTCTGTACATAATTCAGTGCTCAAAGATCAAGCAGGTACTTATACAGAACATGTAATATAGTAAATATTATTAATAATGCTAAATAAAAGGGGTAGTTGGGAGCATTCTTTCATTTTTTTATTTTAATAAGAATAAAAGTTATATTTAACCATTAAGTGTAATGTTTTTTTAAAAAATATTTTATTTATTTATTTGACACACAGAGAGAGATCGCAAGTAGGCAGAGAGGCAGGCAGAGAGAGAGGAAGAAGCAGGCTCCCCGCTGAGCAGGAAGCCCGATGTGGGGCTCGATCCCAGGACCCTGAGATCATGACCTGGGCCAAATGCAGAGGCTTTAACCCACTGAGCCACCCAGGCGCCCCTTAAGTGTAATGTTGAATGTAGACAACATAAATGTTACTTTGATCCATAGATCAATGAAATATTTTCTAGTTATCTGAGCATGAAAGCCAAGAGTGAAAGCATAATTCCTGGCTCTTTCCATTTGAAGAGGGAATTTAGCATTACTTTGTCTCTTTCCTCTCTACACCTCAATCTTTGTTAATTTATTCTAGAATTACAGACCTCGTTTATTATTATAAGTACACTTTCTCTTAAGTGATCATTTTAGTTTTTACTTTCATGTTTATAGATACATTTCTGATTGATATTGATTGATGTTGGTATTTAAATGAAGTTTGAAAGTGAAGACAGTAGATATTTGTGTGCCTCTTAATGTTGTGGTTTGACACCTGATTACTCAAGTAAGAGATTTTTCAAAACACTAGATAATAAGCCAGGTGAGTTTTAACCCATTCTTCCAGGAAGACATGACTTTCATGGGTCCAAAAAAAAAAAAAATCATTAGTTTCTTTTTTGTAGCTGTGATTCTATTGCCGTATATCACTGCGAAGTAAATAACTGATACAGGTCACATTTTCCCTTAAATTTTCTTTACTTCCTCTGCTATCAAAATAGAATCTGCTTCATTTTTCAAGGTCATCCAGGAAAGATACAATGCTATTTACAGAAAGTTGATTGAATCCCATAGTTTCAGACTTTCTTTTTGATGAGGATATACAGTAGAATATTGCAGAATGGGAAATTTTCTATTCCTTTGAGTAACTTTTTAGAAGTTTTGATGAATGAATTATAGGGGATGGCTTTACAAAGTCTTTGGTAATTTCTGTGTCCTCTAATCCATTTGAAATCACAGCCTCTATTTGGATTATGTTCTGTGGATGTTTGTGAACTATCTTCTATCTTTGTGTTAACCTGGGGTGGAGATTTTCATTTTCATATGCAACTCATTTTTCCAAGAGTGCCTTTTCTGTATCAGTATACAAATACCCATTTGAAAACGGATTGTGTTAATTCATTGCAATGCCTGCCCTTTTTAATATTGAAAGACCTTAGGTATTTATCTTTATTGCCTTGACTTCTGAGTTTCTTATAAGATTATTTGGACAACTTTAGCATTGGATTTTAAGATAAAATATATATAATGAATAATGAGATAAGGGGAAAATATTTGGCAGAAGGCTTAAGGAATCTTAAGGCAGATTTTCAATTATTGCTTTATATATCATGAACAATTTCATGGATACATAGCAGTATAATACATATAGAAAAGTCTACTGTTGGTATAGAGTGCTTTTGAATGGTATGATCTTCAATTTATTGTCATAGTAACCTGTTAAGTTGTATCCTAGTCCTTAAAGTGTTGCCTCAATTTTCAAAAATTGTCTTGTTTATACTGCAAATTCAGACACAGGGAAACTACTTTTTCAGAGCTTAATTTTGGAGGAGACTAATTACACAGGGGGAAAAGATTGCAACATTGGAAGTGATACAAATCTATCTTCAACTTAGTCTGTTCTTTTCCCTGAAACCTGTGCAACTATTTAGCATGCTAACTTCTACAGTGCTCTGCATAACACAGGTACTCTGGAAGCACTGAGTGCCTGAAATCTTTAACACTTATTTAAAAACTTAGGTGAAAATACTTATCATAATGAATATGTATTTGAAAGAAGTTTCAAATGTGGGGGTAGACAGAAGCAATCTGAGTGGTTAAAACCTTGGAATTTTAAAAGAAATTCCTTTTTGTGTGCTGGAACCACTCAATTAACATATATATTTTTTGTTGTTGTTTTAAGAATTTAAAGGGATATTGTAAGCGTTATACTCAGGACTATACCAGTAAAGAATATTTCTGCTGCAAATGATTGAAACCCAATTCAAATTAACTTAAACAATCAAAAGGATTGTGTGACTTTGATAAAGGAGAAGGATAGACAGGGGTGGGTCCTTAGCTCACATAAATCGAGGGAATCAAATTTCCCAAGAACCTCCTATGTATCTTGTTCATTTTGCTCCCCCAAGGCTCAGCTTCATTCCTTCCTACCATAGTCGTTTCTTCTGAGTTGGGAGACATGACACAGGTTCTTTCACAGTTCATCTTGCCTTTCAACATCAATGGTTAGGAGTGGGTTTACATGTTCCCCCTTCAGCAATATACACATCTCCAAAAGGATTTTTTTGTCCATCCTTGGACCAGGTGTCCATGCTTATAGCTATGGGGTGGGAGGATTTGGATTGGTAACCCTAGCTGAACTACATAGTTGGAGCAGGGGAAGTATAGTAGTCCCAGGAGGAGTAGGGACATAGAGTCATAGGGAAGACAAAGCAGCCAGATTAAGGAGTGATATAAAATGCCACTGAAAAATGAATGTTAAATAGATGTCAAATTTCTGTTTTGGCAGAAATCACAAAATTTGGGAGACCTTGAGTTAACAAAATGGGGATGATGAATGACTTCATTAGAAGGGAGAAGAAGGGAAGGGAGAACCCCAACCAGTGCAGCCATTCTTGACTCACTTCATAATTCAGGATTTGGCCAAAAAGGAAGGACAAGAGAACATGTCCGTGATAGACAGAATAATAGTACTCAAAGATGTCTATGTTCAAAAGCTTACAGTAACACGTGAATATGTTTCTTACATTGCAAAAAGGTCTTTGCAGTTGTTAACCTAAATTATATAAATAGCTACAAACACAACACTAGTCATACCAATGTCTAATTCTATTTCCCAAGTTCCCACTTTCTTGCAGTTGAAGGAATAGAGAGAGTCAGGTGTATCTATTTCCTTCACTGATTTCTTCAACAAGGTTTGTTTCACATGTTTTGTCCCAGGCACTGGCTGAGTGCTGGAGGCACAAAAGTTGTTATGGCACATTCTTTTCCTTCCAGATGTGTCCAAGCTAAGGATGGGAATAGACATAAACAAATCATCTCACTAGAGTTGGCAGGCTGAAGGATGACTTAAGGCCATAAATTAAAAGCCAGCAGTTATTTGTTTTCATTGTCTTGGATAATATTTTCATCATGTTGAGGAGGAGGTCATTGAGAGAACATGACCACCAGTTGACCCACAAGCTGGACCCAGGCAACTGGAGGCTCCTCTCCCGCTCCCTGTCCTTGGAATGTATGTTCTGCTCACCATCCCCACAGTGGAAGCTATTTTCAAGGATGCAGCATTGAGGGAGCAGTGTGTTGTTGAGACCATGGATACATTATATGTGACTAAACCTGGCTACAACCTCTTCATAGACTTTTAAGATTCTTGTGGCTAGGTGAAGAGGTCTACTCTTTTTGCAGCTGCCCAAGACAAACCTTGTGTGTAAGTTCCCTTGCTTATTAAACCTACCAATCTGGAGTAGCCTATTTCTTTGGTCTTTCCTTGCCCTCTGTGTGCAGGGGACAGATTCAGATTTCATTCAGGAAACTCCTGAGGTTTTGAACCAACAATTGGCAAGGCAGCCAGGAGACTGAAAAAATGGGTCTTTGGATAAAGGCCTCTGTAGGGGAAATTTTGAGTTGGTTATCCATCTCTGTGTGAGGAGAACTGGCCCATATTTAAATGCTTGTGGACTGCTGCATGAATATGGGAACACCCTGAAAAACTTGTATGGTTTGGCACATTTGTTTGAGGACCCACGCATAGCACACTGTGGCAGTGAAGGGAAATGATTCGCTGCCACAATGGGCTGGCTTCTCCAGTGGGTAATTAGGCTGACTGCCCACTGATCCTGATTAGGGGCCAAAGCTCAAGTTAGAAAGTTGGGAGAACTGAGATTAAAGAAGTACATGCAGGTGTCCACTACTCTGCCAGTTTTGGGGATGGCAGACAAGGTGGGAAAGCAGGTTGATAAGATGGAGGCCTTAAGGGCGCCTGGGTGGCTCAGTGGGTTAAAGCCGCTGCCTTCGGCTCAGGTCATGATCCCAGGGTCCTGGGATCGAGGCCCACATCGGGCTCTCTGCTCGGCAGGGAGCCTGCTTCCTCCTCTCTCCTCTCTCTCTGCCTGCCTCTCTGCCTACTTGTAATCTCTCTCTCTGTGTCAAATGAATAGATAAAAATTAAAAAAAAAAAAAAGATGGAGGCCTTAAGGTACCATTTTGCAAAGATGAGATGGGGCACAAGCTGCTTAGAACTAAGGTCTCAGTGCTTGTGACAAAGCCCAATTGGACACTAAGGGGTAGTGGTGTAGGACAAACTATCCAAGGGTTGCATTGAGGGAGTATTGTACTCCCTGCCCATAGTGCTTTCAGAAATCCAGTATGGATAGAAAAAACAAACAAACAAACAACAACAACAACAAGACAAAAACAGATGGGTCATGACAGATGTTTGTGAACTACTGAGAATTGGACAATGTTGTGCTTCCTCATCTATGGGACTGTGGCCAACATTGCATTTATCTCAGATACTTGGGCTACAGTCCTGGGAGTATATCACACTGTACTGGACTGAGGAAATGCTTTTTTCAGTATAACCATGGCCATTGAGTCACAAAATCATTTTGCCTCCATTTAGAAGGGGCAACAGTGGACTGTTCAAGTGCTTTTCCAAATCTATCGGCATGGTCCCACAATATGTCATGGGACAGTAGTTGGAGATCTGTCCCTGTTCTTCTTCACCACATTAGTAAAATGAATCCATTACATGGATTATGATATCATATTAAGATGTGAAAACTTGCCTCTGCTGTAGAACAGTCTGCAGATTTTGCTGGAACATCTTCAAGGAGAGGATGAATGGTGAATGGTGAACCCACAGAAAATTTAAGGCCTAGGAACTGCTGCAAAATTTTTGGGAATTGTATTTTTGGATAAGTCACACATTGTCCCAGAAGCTGTGATTAACAAGATATGAACCTATCCTATTCCTAAGAACCTGAAAAAGATGCAAGATTTTGTGTGGATTTTGGGGTTTGGAAGGACTTTTATTTCCCACCTGGCACAATGCCTCTGCTCCTTAGACTGCTTGATAAAGAAAGGGCACCTATGAGACTGGGGATCAGAGCACCAAGCTGCCTTTGAGAAGATAAAAGTATTAATGGACCAGATTAAAGCTCTGGTCATCTCCCAAGCATGGCTACCTTTGAACTTGATATGTCTGTGACCCCAGAAGTTATGGGTTGGGCCTTATGGCAGAGATAACAGGAGGAGTGTCCCTAGGATTTTGGTCCCAGCTCTGAAGGGAACAGAAACCAGATATACCTCCATAGAGCAACAGATCCTAGGAGCATACACAATAATCCTCTAGGCTGAGCCTCTTATGAAGAAACAGCCTATTACAATAAGAATGCCCCTTCTTCTCAAGGGGTGGGTGGAGAGTATGCCCCAACCCTTGCAAATATGTTTGCAAATATATTTGCAACAGGAGAATACGCAGTCTCCTAGTCCACTGTCTCTAGAAATATGGGTGCTTCTAGGCCCAGTGAAGTGTATAGATCCTCCAGATGCCTCCACCCCTATTCTTTGATGGCCTATAAAGAGAAAGTGGGGGAAGTTCCTGCAAATGCCTGGTATACAGATGGACAACCCACCCGTAAGGACTACAGTAGCTCTTTAGCCCAATACTGACACCATCTGGATGGAAACAGGAACAAGTCCAGCAGCCAGTGGGCTAAAGGAATAGCAGTTTGGCTGGTTATCACTCATGATCCCTGGCCATTAACCCTTTACACAAATATTTGGGCTGTTATAAAAGGATTAACCCTATGGCATGGACAATGGAAAGCCCAGAAGTGGGTGATCGTGAATAAGCCTTTGTAAGGCCAGATTAGGTAGAAGACATTTGGGTCCTTCTACAGGAGCCTGAGGTAGTCTTCATGGTCATTAGCTTATGGCTCAAGGAAATGACAACCGCTGGCAATCAGGAAACTGATGCCCTAGCTTAGGGTACAAACTTTAGCAATTGACCCTTGAGTAGATACAGCAGATTGGCTCAGAGAAAGAGCAGCCACTGTAGCGCCTGGTGGGATTGCATATTGCAAAGGATGTCAGATTAGCTTTGAAATCTAGCAACTTGGTTAATGCAGTAACAGAGCGTCCTTTACATTCTAGATAATGCCTAAGGTAACTTCCAAAGGAGTCTGGAGCCATCCATAGAAGTTCCCATTCATGAGGGATTGGCAAATTAATTATATTGGCCCCTTCCTCCAAGTGAAGGTTCTAAATATGCCTTGGTTTGTGCTGACACTGTGTTTAGCCTAATCCAAGCTTTCCCCCATTGCTGTGCAAACCAGGTTGCCACTATTAGAGGATTAGAGAAAATCACTGGATACACTCACCAAATATATGGGGATCAGGAGTCACATTTCCAAGGTCATGATGTGGAATGTGATATTGAATGGAGGCTCAACCCCCAAGTAGCAGAGCTGGTAGAAAAAAATAATGGAATACTAAAGCAGAAATTAAATTACTAACAGGTAAAACCACTTTGGCTGGGTGAATTATAGTACTGTCCCAGGCTTTCAAACATTTGAATGATCAACCACTATGGTCTATTACCCCATCTGCCTGACTGTGGACCTTTATGGAGACACCTACTGCTTTACATGTTGTGGGAGACAGCCGTTACCCCAGCTCTCACCAAGGATCAACTTGCTATGTTGCTGAGGACACCAAGCCCCATCATACATGGGAAAGATGTATTCTTTTGGAATTTGTAATGGGATGTCCTACCAGGATGGGTGAGTTGCTTTGTACCTTTGGGTGAGAAAGAGCTACATAAGCTCAACTGGGGCCCTATTGTCCTGCTGCAAGGTGAAGCTCTTGAAACACACTATGCTTGGAATGGAACACGTACTGTCGAAAGAAAGAAAAAAGATGGAAATCCTGGGTTGGTACATCCTGTTCCTAGTCCATCTCTTCTCATCTGACAACGCTGCCTTCCCCTGGCATGTTAAACACAACCAGTTCAAACTCTTGAAGCTGCAGTCACATTAACACCTAATGATCAAGGCACAGGTATAATTCTTATATAAAGTATATATTTTCCCATACAATTTCCTAGTAAATATCTGTCTTTTCAACCATGGACTTCTACTGTTCTTCTCATGTCTGGTCGCAAGACGGGCACTTTGATGAAAATACCTTTCTACAATGGGCCCACTGGTATGCTTGGCAAAGGAATTAGTCCAACTTTTGGGTAAGTGGGCGGCTGCCACTCTCTAGTTTTTCAGAATTACTATGATAGGTATCACCACTCCAGAAAGGGGATTGGAAGGCCTTAAAGCAGTGTACTGAGAAATAATGACCTAGTACTCTTTCTCTTAATTCTTCTGATATTACTAATACTGATCCAGAAACCTGGGCTATGACACTATCAATAACTGGGCCTGGGTGTTTCTTTCTTTTTTTTTTTTAACCATTCAAACTGCACAGGCAGCCCATCAAACTGTTGACCAGAAGGGCCTAAAAATACCACCATCAAAGCAATGGATGGCTAGGGGCATTTGGGTGGTGTAATCAGTTAAGTGGCTGACTCCTGGTTTCAGCTCAGGTCATGATTTCAGGGTTATGGAATTCAGCCCCATGTTGGGCACAGCACTCAGTGGTCTGCTTAAGTTTCGCTCTCCTTATCCCTCTGCCCCTCTCCCCACACTTCTGTCTCTCAAATAAATCTTTTAAGAAACCCCAAAAGCCATGGGTGGCTATGCTTGAATGTGCGATGGGTTCATTTGGTTCACCCAGGGTTGGGAATATTTGAGCACTCAGGCACCCTTGTACTGGGAAGAGAAATATCACTCTAACCCAGTTATACCAGGGATTTGGGATGGATATTACCAAAACTGCATAGTCACTCTGTCACATTAAAGGATAGTGACTGGTTTGGCACTAATGGGTTTGGCATACAGTCCGGGTATTTTTGAATCGCCCCTAATGGGATCCAGTTGTATGGCACAATCTCTGTGGCTTCTACCTTAGTGGTTGGGCTGCCGCATCCTGGGATTCCCTTGGCCACAGAAGAGAATCCATTCCATAGTAACAAAAATTACCAACCTCTGTTTCCTCCAGGCATATTCTGTTTTCCACCAGTATGATCATTTAGCTGCCGTCTTTGTTCCCTCCATTGGCCTGGGAGATGTTACAAGAAACATAGAAGTCTTTATTAAATTCCCCCACAAGCCTTAAGTGATGGTTGGCAAAGCCTGTTTTTACTGAACGCTTAACTCTAATGAAAAAGCTGTCTTCTGAAATAGAATGGACATTATTACTGCCTTGCAAGGAGGCACCTGTGCCATTATCCAAACAAAATATATTTATATCTGATGAGTCTGCTAAAATGTATCATCTTTGTTAAATCACGTGAGGACACCCCAGTCTGGGGGACTTAATAAATCAGTGGTCCAATTGGATCATGGGACTCTGGGAAAAACAACTTGCTTATTTTGGGAACCTTTATCTTGATGCCGGTCTTCTCTGGTATGTGCCTGTACTGCTGTTGTGGTACCTGCCTCCAGTGTATCCCGCAGCGCCCAAACGAGCCGCCTCCCTGATAGGGGACCGCCTTGCTGACTGCTCCGGNAGAAGGGGGGGGGGGCTGGGTTGTAAGAGCCGCCGCAGGAGGTCCTGTGTCCCGGTCTGAGGTCCCTGTCCCAGGAGGTCACGGAGAGGTCATGACCTCCGGCTGACCCTTCAGGTGGATCCGGGCACTCACAGGTCCCTCGGCCACGCCCAGTCCTTGGAATGTCCCTTCCTCACACCATTTCCGCCACAGGAGCTGGTTTCCGGAGCGCAGCCTCAAGGAAGCCATGTGTTGTGGAGACTTCGGGGTGCCTGTGACTGAGTACAGAGGAGGCATCCGCCTCAGCTCCAGACCGTGGCGGCGGCTGCGGTGATCCGCGCGGCTGGCGGCACCCAGGACCCGCCTGGTGTGTAAGTTCTCTGACCGTTTCCGGCAGCTCCCGCCCACGTGGGGTGGGGGGCTACCTGCCGCGTCGTGTCCCCCTGCTCGCCGTATGCGGGTGCTGGTTTCACAGTCCCCCAGGAGGCTCCCCAGCTTTCGAACCAGCAGTATGTCAGAGGAGAAGAGACACGGTGGAAGCATAGTATCTTAGAGCATTGCTTTGATGGAAGAGACCGTCGCGGGTCCAGGTGTGAGACTAACCAGAACTGAATGGACAGAATCATAGATCTCAGCTGGCCTCAGAAAGTCCGGCTTTTCTGCGTCGGCCATGTCACTTCTGCCAGCAGCCCGTTTCTCGCACAAAAGTGTCACCCTGCCTCTGTATTCCCAAAGGGCCCTTAGTCTTCTGTTACAGCTCTCATTCTACTGGCTATCTATCGTCTATTTATCTTTGTCCCCACATGACTAGAAATACTTAAGGGAAAGGAAGCGCCTCATTCATCCGTATTTCCAGCACCCTACACAGTCTTGGAAGTTAGTAGATACTTAATCAGTTCTTAAATTGAGGAATGAAGTAGAAAAGAATGATGTCACGATTAAGATAACTTGAACTCATAGAGATGTGATTATATGTAATATAGCACGAGCTATAATAAGGAAACCCGGAATTTTAGTGGCTTCCCAGAATGAAAAATTATTTGTGACCCTTGTAGCCCAAATTAAGTGTTTTTGATTGTCCAGGGGTTCTCTTCTGAAGAGTGATTTTGGAACTGTGACTCCTTCCATCTTCTGTCTCCATGATCTTCAGTGTAAGGCAAGGGGTTACCGAGGGTGAGAGGAATGAAGGGTTGTGCTCACAGTTTTTATGGGCCAGGTGTGAAAGTGGGATACATTTCCTTTGCTTGTAATCCACTGCACATAATTTAACAGCATTGATAATGTCTACAGCTATCTGCAGTAGAGTCTGGAAATGTGATGTAGCTGTGTGTCCAGAAACATTCTCTCCTACAATGCCACTGTATATGCATTTTAAGATAATTTCTCTATAGAAAACTTCATTTATATATACACATAAGAAACAAATATCAAAAACTATGAGGTTATCAGCAAACACGGCAATTTATTTAACACCGGTTATGTATTTGTCCCTATACTTAGGGCCTTGTAAACTGATTTGCTATCTACTTTGGGATGGAAAAAAATAGGAGAACAGAAAAATTAATGAAATATCCTGCATAGAAGCTGAAGAAACTAGAAAGGAAAATAATAATAATGATAATGATGACAACATATTTAATGCTCACTCATTCATTTAGTTGTTATTATCATGGAATTATTTTCTTTAGGTATGCCTTTCAGAAACATATTTGTCCTACCAGTGAAAAGAATTGTCTAAAGTTATTTTTCTTGGTCAGCTATTCCAAACAAATTGTTTAACTGCCAAAGGGAATTTCATTTTATTACAAGTTAACAGGTTTGCATTAAACTGATTCAAACATTTTAGTATTTTTTCTCTTTTGATATTGTATATCTTAAAGCAGATTAAGTGATATTTATGAATCCCATTAATAGAATGATGGATGTTCCACTTTATTATTGAGACTCTCACTGTACTTTTTAATCCCCAAGTAATACATTTTTATAGAGAATATAAGAACTAGTAATAAAAATATGAAAATCATCACCAAAGCCATGACTCAGAAAAAGCCATTTTAGAGAATTGGGATATATCCTTCCAGAATTTTTCTATGAATATAATATTTTGATTTTTCATTTTGTTTTGTTTTAGCATAGTTGTGCAAAAATAAGATCATTTTGTAACCTGTTTTTCTTAGTCGATGTTATATCATAAAGATAATCACATATCCTTCTGCATTAACAACCTCATAGTATTTCATAATATGATAAATCAAAATTTATTAAGCCAATCCCTCGATACAACAATTAGATCACTTCCAGGTATTCATTATTATAAATAAGCTGGAATGCGGGGTGCCTGGGTGGCTCAGATGGGTGCCTTCGGCTCACATCATGATCTCCAGGTTCTGGGATTGAGCCACACATCAGGCTCCTGGCTCAGTGGAGAGTCTACTTTTCTCTCTCCCTCTGCCTCTTCCCTACTCATGCTCTCTCTCTATATATATATATATCTCTCTGTCTCAAATGAATAAATAAAATCTTAAAAAAAAAGCTGGAACGAACATCTTTGTACTTGGATCTTTGCCAGTCTTACTGGACTATGTCTAATATGTCAAAAACATTTGTTTCCAAGTTTTAGTGTGCATAGGAATCATCCTGGGGACTTATTCAGACTTCCAGGCCCTAGTCAAAGAGATTCTGATTAGGCATATCTGGAATAAGCCTGGGAGTCTGAATTTTAGCAAGCACCATCTGTGATTACTATGCAGGGAGTTTGGGCATCACATTTTGAGAGATAATGGCTTGGAGATATTATAAATACGTCTTATCCCTCCAACCTTTGCAAAAATGCCATTCTCTAGCAATAAGATACATGTGTCCTAGTTGGTCAGTTTTACATTTCTTTCCAAAATAAGGCCATTTAACCTCCTGCCTTCTACCAGATAAAGTTGTTCTTTTTGAAATATCATTGATATACATTGATCTAGAATTTTTAAAGAGTGCTTTGTCATACTGTTTTTTGAATGGAAATGTTAGGATATAGGTATATACTGTTTTATCATTTTTATTGTCAAGATAAAAATACTACACTTTATTTTTAATAGAGGTTGTTCTCTCAAAAGAGGTTACCTCTCGAGGTGGTTTTATCTAAAAGAGAATGTCACAAACATTGAGTCTTTCCTCAGATTGTCTGGGTTTTATAAAGCATTTTTGCAGTAGCAATGCTATTGTCAGAGTGGGCAGCTCAGCACTTATAAAAATATATTAGCTTTGGCCAGTTACATTCAGTGTTCAGCTCTGCTAGACTCATCCTTTGCTCTTCTTTTCCATGTTCATCCCAAAGAAGGGTATCCACACGCTTCAGTCATTAACTGCTCTTGAGAAATGTGTAAAGCAAATTATGACCTGTTAGCAATCTCAGAACGTGGGTTCAGTTTGCACTTACATCCTTAGATGAAGACACAGAATTTCATAAACATACAGAGGCTCACTTTCTCAATCTAGAGGCCAAGAATGTTACATTAATTAACTTTTCTTTTTATTTTCTGTATTTGCCATCTCTCTACACTTTAATTTTGCCATTGGCTATCATAAAATCAGAGTATTGAAAACTGAAAGTGGTCTTAAGGTTCATTTTGTACAACCTCTCAATTTTATATCTAAGGAATCTAAAACTCAAAAAGGTTCAATGACCTCTTAACACCACAAAAGTAATTAACCTATGTCTCCTGATTTAATCAACAAGGATTATTATTAATTTTTAGTGTTTATGTCCTGATGTCAGTTCTGTTGTTGTTGTTATTTTAATGAAAACGTGAAGTTTATTAAGTTTTGGTCAATGAGTACATGTTCTCTTCTAGTAATCTGCACCCTGCCATACTATACTCGTTAGAGGTAGTAAAACACAGTTGTTATTAGCTCCACCTTTAACTAAAAGAAATTTGGTTTTGTATCTTGACCTGAAGGGTAATCAGCCATCCTAGTTTGGGCCTGGGTGATTTCCCCAGACATGGAAATTTCAATGCTAAGATCAGAAAGTCCTAGACAAACTGGAAGGGTTACCCTACCAACCATGTGGCTGTGTGATGAAGGCATGCTGTTTTATAGGCTTCTGTTTCTCTGTGGGTAAAATGGGAAAAGTAACAACACCTAACTCAGAGGATTTCAATAAAATTTGAGAGTTGGTATATGTAAAACAGCACCATTTAATAAGGACTCAACAAATATTAGCCATTGTTATTAAAATTTTTCTCAGATTTGTTGAGGTATAATTGACATAGAGCAGTATGTAAGTTTAAAGTGTAACACTGTGATTTGACTTATAGATGTGAAATAATTACCACAATAAATTTAGTTAATATTCATCATCTCAAATAGATAATAAATGGAAAAAGAAAAAATTTTTTTTCCTCTTGATGAGAACTCGTAGGGTTTGTTCTCTTAACAACTTTCATATATATCATATGGCGATGGTAACTGAAGTTATCATGTGGTACATTATATCCCTAGTATGTATTTATCTTATAATGGGAAGTTTGTTCCTTTTGACCACTTTCATTCAATTTTCCCTCCCTGTACTCCTGCTTCTGGTAATCACAAGTTGGATCTCTTTTTTTCTGAGGTTTTTTTTTTTCTCGTAGGTATTACATATAAGTGAGATTATACAGAATTTGTTTTTTTCTTACTTATTTAACTGAGCATAATGCTCTCAAGTTCCGTCCATGTTGTTGCAAACGTCAGGATTGGCTCCTTTTTGAAGCTGTTATTGTTAATGTTTTACAAATCAAAAAGATTTCCTGAGCGTAGATTTTCAGAATCTGGATCTTCATATCTAGGGTTTGAAATAAATGAACTTTGACTTTAGCTTAGACATGCTCTTTACCTTTTTTGTACCCTTATTTTATTCTCTTCATCCATAAAATTGGATAATAAAATGAAAGGCTGAATAGAGTACACCACTGCATATCCTTTTACATTTTTTAAGATATAAACCAGAAAAAGACAGATTTTCTCTGTGGAATTGATATAGATGAAGGAAGTACCAAAGGCAGCATAGTGCTATGAAAATATAAAGGAAATTAACCTGGATTATAATAATAGTAGCTGCCATTTTGTTGAGTACAAACCATGCAAGATGTTGGTGCTTTAAATACTTCATATCTCTGTTCCAGACAATAAACTTGAGAGGTAAAAATCATCCTAAATGTTCAAATGGAGAACCAACTTTACTTGTCCAAAGATGGTAGTATAATAAGGAGTTCAATAGAAATTCTAAGCTAGGCTCCCCAAAGTCAGTTTTTAACTTAATAATGGACAGGCTAATTTTGGGAAAAGTACTTTGCCTCTCTGGACTAGTTTCTTTACCTGTAAAACTCAGAAGGAAACAAAATTGTTATTTATGATTGTTTATTACATTGCAAGTAATGAGAAATGCAGTTTATTATGTTTCTAATAAAGTAACAGAAAACTCAGGGAAATAAAGCAGCACTCTAAGAACACAGCTAAATGACAACATAAAGACTAAAGCCCAGCATATTATATGGTAACATTTGGTGACTCTGCCATTCTGAGGACATGGATATAATAAACATTGTTAAGAGTAGACTTTCCAACCACTGGGAAATAATAATTGTTTATGTAACAGTATGTTTTTTCCAACTAGCATCAAAATATTAAATTTTTGACTTTATTCTAGACTTGATTTACTTTGCATGTGGATAATAAAGATCTAATTTGCAAAATTCAGCTATGATTTTAACATAATTCTATTGGGTGCTCAGCTTTCCCTTTCATGTCCTTTTTAAAAAAATTCCCCTCACAAAGTCTTATATAAAAGTTTGCAAAGCATATTCATCCAAGTTACAAGTACCATATGAAAATGTGTTACAAATATGGTCCTAAGTATGGAGAAAAAAAATAGGACTCATTTCTCCCTTGCTCTTCATAAGCAGATAGGTATAGATATGTCATATGTGTGTGTGTGTGAGTGTGTATGAATTTTCTGTAAGTCATTTTGTAGAAGATAGGAAAATATTTTGACTTGCCCTTGATTTTATAGGATTCATGCATAAAGCTCATAAATTCTAAAATTATTGGCAATGTCAGTTAACTGTAACAACTGAGCCATATCTAAATATACTGGTGAACAAATTTACTGTTTTAAAAATAAATCAGAATTTCAGTTATTCAAATCTTGTCACCAAATATTGTTGTGTTAGTGTTGTTGCTTCATAGTTAGCATTTTTCATGCACACATTTTCCTTAAATTCTTTCTCCAGAAGTATAGAGCTATCACATATTGATCAATGCTGGGACTTCTATTGAGAACTGTACTTTCTTCAACTCTTGCCTTAGGCTTCTGAGGAAACACTGCATTCCAGTAATGAAGAGGAAGACCCTTTCCGAGGAATGGAACCCTATCTTGTACGGAGACTTTCTTGCCGCAATGTTCAGCTTCCCCCTCTTGCCTTCAGACAGTTGGAACAAGCAGACTTGAAAAGTGAATCAGAGAATATTCCAAGACCGACCAGCCTTCCCCTGAAGATTCTACCGCTGATTGCTATCACTTCTGCAGACTCCAGTGGGTGAGTGCCTTTGGGCGATGTTTTCCCATTTTGTATTTTGGATGGTGATTGTTATCTTTGGTCTTTCTAGACTGTAGATCTAGAGACTTTGTGGCTCATTGCTTGATTTGAGTGGAAAGAAAATGGGGTTTCTAGAGCCAAAAAAAAGAAGGGTGATTTTTCCTCAGGTAATATCTCTATCTCTGGAGGGGAAGCTGTTTAAGTCAAACCGTTTTACACAGAGAAGTTGAAAATGTATTGATAAATGATCATAAGCATCTAGGAAAGGAGACTGGGACTTAGAAAATTAATATTGGTCATATGTGATTTAATAAAAAATTCTTAACAAATGAGAACTGATGGACAAATTGCCACATAGGCATACATATCTGGAAGCAGTAGACAATGTTCATTGATGCAAAATGAATTTGGAATCAAGAATAGATTGTCCTGTAATTAGAATCAAAGGAAATATGCAGTTATGGGCCTAGTAATTTGACCTTTGACACTTCAAGGTGTTACTTACTAGAATACTGTTTCAGTTCCCAGCATGAAGTGCTCTTATTTAGCATTAGTACATATGGAAGGATCACACGTAGTCATTGTCTCCAAGATGCAATAACATTTATATCTCCAACTTTGCAAAGTATTTGTGTTTTTATTCTTTCTCTGCTCTTTACCAATAGAGTTTTCACTCTTTAAGGGCAATGTCACTAGGTAAAAGATTGTGAAAGAAAGTATGGATAATGGTTGGATCCCTTATTTGCCCTTTTGCTCAGCTGCATTTTTAAGAAGCTTGAATAGAAAAGAAAGGAGGAAACCAAGTGGCCCACACTTGGAAAGACTCTAGAGTGTTTGCTAAGATTATAAGAACAAAGCAATTTGTTATGTGGCAAATGTGATTCTTCTCCATTCTCTGCCAAATTTAAGGCATCTCTAGAGAAAGTACTTCTGGATTTTCTTAAAGTCATTAGAAAAGTTGTGATTGGGAGAAATTTTGCCAATAACTGTCCTTTAAGATACTGAATTTAGTTGTTTGAATTGTTACCAGTTCAAAGGGCCTGTGTTATTAAAAGGTATAAAGAAATTACTACTAGGTAAGTAAAAATATAACAAATTCTTTCTTTGAAGCTATGGAAAGAGGAAATATTTGTTTAATTGTTTTTCATATTGGTTTTGGTTTTTGATGAAACATGTATATAAAAAAGATTGTATATCTATTTACCAAACACACTAAAGTGGTTGGGAATTGTATATGGCAGCTTGAACTGAACATTCTTTGAAAAATACTACCTCAAAAAACTGATTTACCCCTCTCACTGGGAAATGTTCATCTGTGTAGAGGGCAGGACTACTACTGTTTATCTGTGTAGAGGGCAGGACTTCCAGATATCAGGGGTGTCAGGGGTCACCAAGACCACTCTAGTTTTCATGGTTTGCTAGATAAGCTTCCAGGACTCAGCAAATTGTCATATTCATGGCTGAGATTTATTACAGCAAAAGAATACAAAGCAAAATCTGCAAAGAAAAAGGCAATAGGGCAAAGTCTAGAGGAAACCAGAGACAAGCTTCCAGAGTCTCCAGTCCCCGTGGAGTCAGACAGGATGCCATTAATTCCTCTAGAAATGAGCTGTGACCGCATATGTGAAATGTGTTACCAAAGAAGCCTTCTACCAGAGAAACCCATGAAAGACTCAGTGCTTATATGAGGAATCTAAAATAGTGCAACTCGTAGACACAGTAGAAGGGGGCTTGCAAGGAGCTGGGGTAGGGGAAATGGGAAATTGCTATTCAATGGGTATATAGTTTCAGCTATGCAAAATGAATCGGCTCTAGAGATCAGCTGTACAACATTATGCCTATAGAGAACAATACTGTGTTGCATGCTTAAAAATTTGTCACTAGGGTAGATCTCATGCTAAATGTTCTTAGCACAATAAAGAAAAAAAAGCCCACAAAATAAAAAATAGACTCAGTTCCCAGAATTTTTACTGGGAGCTGGTCACTTAGGCACCCTCTAGCTAGTATGTGACTAAATTTCAGATTCCCAGAAGGAAAGCAGTCATTCAGCACAAACCACATTTGTTGGTAGAACCAGTTTAGGTACAGTGAACCACTCTTACCATTCAGGGAATTGTGGGCACCCTCCTGAAATTCAAGTTTCTAGGGCCAGCCTTTCAAACAAGCTTTTCTAAAGATAATAGTCACAGGCCTGATGTTAACTCTTTTCTGCACAGCAGGTTTATCTTAGAATCATTATCTAGCTTTTTCTACATTTGAGTAAGAAGAGATTATAATTAAAATTGAGATAAACCAATTTAAGCCTGTGCTGTCATGCATTCAATTAACTTTGGTATCTCAAAAAAATTGTGGCTAACCGTGACTTCTTATTCAAACCTTATGTTATATCATCTGCTATTAAAAGAAAATGATGCAGTATATCTAATATATTTCTATGTAGTTGGCAATGTGTATAATTAAAAATCTCAGGTAAAAGCCAAATTCATTTAATTAAATTTGAATGTGTTGCTCAAAGCAAATAGTCCCTAAGTGCCTAAGGAGGTTCAGAATTGTCTGTATAGTAATACTTCTGTTGGTTCAAAGTTTGTGTCCTTCTTAATAAGAATCTAAGAATCAAGTTTAAGTGAAATTGTGCTTACCATTTGTAAAATATTCAGAATTTTGGAGGAAAGAATTTGTCTTTGAGAGAATAAAACCAGGGTAACTTGACTGTACCTGAAGGCAGCCTGGAGATTCCATGGACAAGAGTGACCAACAAGGAACAAAGTCTAGGAATGTATTAAAGGAATAGTTATTACCTTCTGAAGCAAAAATTACTTGTGAATTGAGTATTTGAGAAATATAAAAATCAGATATATACTCTTCTGGAACACCTAAGCTTTGGAAGGGAAGCAGAAGGTAAATTTTGGGGTTACATTCTATAGCCATTTCAGTTGGCCAAAACCCAGAATCCTTCACAGAAAGGGCTGTTGGGGAATTGAAACTACTTTAGTGTGGTTGTCTCTGTACCCCATCGTTAAAGGTGAGCATGTCCCCAGATCCCACTGTCAACTGACAACGCTGAGACATTGGTAACTGTAAATCTTTGATGGGAAAGGAGGCTTTTTATGTCCTTTGGATTTATTTTCCTTATTTTCTTACCATCATTACTTTTTGCTCTTTCTTCTTATATATCAGTATACCAGGCCCTTGCTCTATCACACAGTGAGTCCAGAGGCTTCTGGTATGGTACCCCTTTAGAAAGATACATTCCCAAGATTAACTAGTTTCTGGAAGGAACTTTGCCCTGGTGAAATGAATGTTATGAGTGGCGCTGTTAGCTTCCTCATGAAGTGTCTGGGTCAAGAGATTGAGTTCAAGAGAGCTTTTTTAGGTTAACAGTTCTACAATTCTACTCTGGGGTTTTTTTGTTTTGTTTTGTTTTGTTTTGTTTTGTTTTGTTTTTTGACCACGCAATATGAACGTGTTCAAATGTATACCATTTAACAACTTCTTTGAGTATGTCTGAGGTGTTAGCTTGTGTGAATTGTGATTTAGCAACCTTTAGAAATTTTCAAGGATGACAAAACAGAATTGTAAGATCTGAGATGTTGAAAACCTTGAATGTATCTTCCAGTTAGCTTTCCATGTGAGGTATCGTCACTTAGACTTCATAGCTATATATTGACTCTCACTAAACTAAGAGGGACATCTTTTAATGGGCTTGAGATGCTATGTACTTGGTTAAGAAGTAATTTAGAATGTCATAGCTTTTCATATTTCTCTAAAATAGTTTTCTTTCCATTTACTTTCTAAAAACTTTTTATTAAGGGACAATTTATAGGTGGTAAAATATGAAAATCTTAAGTATACATCTTGATAAATTTTTATATATATTTATATACCTATGTAGCAACCTTGCAGTTTCCTAACTCCTATCACTGAAGATTAGTTTGGCCCCTTCTTGGATAGCATGTAAATGGAGTTATATGGTATGTGCTCTTTGTGTTTGGCTTCTATGACTCAAAATGTTTTTCTTAGGTTTATTCATGTTGGTGTATGTATTGATAGTTTGTTCTTTTTTTTTATTGTAGCATACTATTCCACTGTATGAATATACCATAATTTATTTATCCATGCCTTCTTTTTTTTTTAATTTTTATTTTTATTAATTGCCCAAGGGGTACAGGTCTGTGAATCATCAGGCTTACATCTTTCACAGCATTCACCAAAGCACAAACCCTCCCCAATGTCCATAACCCATCCACCCTATCCCTACCCTCCCACCCCCCAGTAACCCTCAGTTTGTTTTATGAGATTAGAAGTCTCTTATGGTTTGTCTCCTTCCCCATCCCATCTTGTTTCATTATTTTTCCCTCCCTACCCCCCACAACCCCCCACCCTGCCCCTCAAGTTCCTCATATCAGAGAGATCATATGATAATTGTCTTTCTCTGATTGACTTATTTCGCTCAGCATAATACCCTCCAGTTCCATCCATGTCGTTGCGAATGGCAAGATTTCGTTTCTTTTGATAGCTGCATAATATTCCATTGTATATATATACCACATCTTCTTTATCCATTCATCTGTTGGTGGACATCTAGGTTCTTTCCATAGTTTGGCTATTGTGGACATTCATGCCTTCTTTTTGATGGGCATTTGAAATATTTCTTGTATGGAGCTATTATGAATAATTGCTATGTACTTTTGTCTTTAAGTCTTTTTGTGGACATAATGCAATTATTGTTCTTGGTTATATTCTTAGGAGTGAAATTTCTGAGTCATAGGTAAATATATGTTCATTTTCTGTTATCACCCAACAATTTTCTAAAGTGATGTACTACTTTACCCTTCCAGTAGCAATGTGTGGGAGTTCCATTTGCTCTGCTTCCTTACCAACACGTGGTATTCTCAGTCTTTTTCATTTTCTGCATTCTGGTGAGTGTGTAGTGGTACCTTATTATGGTTTTAATTTATAGTACCCTGATGAGTAGTGATATTGTTTACCTTCTAATATATTTATTGAACATATGGGTATCTTATTTTATGCTATGCCCATTTAAAATTTTATCCAGTTTTTCTTTTACTTATTGACTTCTGGGGACTCTATATATTTTAGACATATATTCTAAGTCATTTGTTAGATATATGCATTGTAAAATAAATATTTTCTCTCAAACCATGCCTTCCATTTTTACTTTCTGTTTGCTTGTAATTGTGGTAACATTAAGGACCTTTGAAATGTGTGCATGTGTTTGTGTCAGTGTGTGTATAGGGAAAAGTGTAATAGTGAGATGTCAAGGAAATGAGGATAGGTGAGATGACAGTAGAATAAGGGGGGAAAGAGGAGAAAATGAAGGGAAAAAACTGAGCAGGAAAAGAGGTAAGTGTGTAGAGTGGAGAAGAAAATGGAAGGGGGAAATGGACACAGCTTGATAAAGGGAAACCAAGTGACAAGAATGACACTTAACCTATAGGGCAGTTTTACTTAAAGACAAGAATAGTTGTCCCTTGAATATGGAATGCTGGCAAATAGGACATCCAGGTACTAAGGGGAGCAGACAAAGGAACGCTGGGAATGAAATGACAGTGTTTGTGGTGGCCCACAGCAGAGTAGTAAGTGGTTAAAATGCAGTCAGGTTGAATTTGCATCCTGCCTCACCACTTACTAGTGCTGTGACCTTGGTAAAGTTACTTAAGTACTCCAAGTTTCTAATTTTTCAAGGGCAAAATAGGAATAATGGGAGTACCTACCTCATCGGTTTGTTGTGAAGATAAAATACTTAGCACTGTAAGCACTTAATATATAATAACATCACCTACTACTACTACTATGCTTTTTTTGGTAAAATAGTAGAACAGATCATGTTTGTTGTTGTTGAATTTGTAGTTTGCAATAAGAAAACTGTAAGTCTATATTTTGCTCTTGGTATTTGTTCACAGAAATGCCCTGCTTTCATATATTGTTCAATTATGTTTGCGATGAGAGTGGAGGTCCTCTTTACTTCTTCTTCCTTGCTTCATCTCTATAACAACTCTTGCTGACTTCTACATATTTGTCTGGCCAGAACCCTCAAGAGGAATGAGAAGCTTTCTCTTGCTGCACCTCTGATCCTGGCTTACTTTCCCTGGTTGGTCAGTGTGCCCCCAGATGTTCTAAGGAGGTTTAGCTTGCCACACACGTGGAGATTTTTCCTTGCACACAGGTCGGAAGTTGAGGGAGTAGAGAGTTGGTAAGGAGAAATCATGTTAAATCTCTCTAGCTGTGTTTCACTGCTGCTATAATAAAATGAGAGCCAAAGAGCAAGTTGCCTCCTTGTGATATGTTGACACACCTCTAGATGGATGTATATGTGGGGGTATGGGTGAGTGGAGAATATTAGAAACACTTTCTCACTACTAGTGTCCTGTTGCCTGTCTGGAGAAATACACTGTGTGCATTTGTATTACTGTTTCAAAAGACAGAAAGAAAGAAAGAGAGGAGAGAGAGAACAGGGAGGGAGGAAGGAAGGGAGGGAGGGGAGAAAGAGAGAGAAATGGAGGGAGGGAGGAAGGAAGAAAGGAAGGAAGGAAGGAAAAAAGAAAAAGAAAATGAACAGAAGTTAAAGGAAGAAATGGTCACTCTTGGAAAATAAAATAAACTCCCCAACATAGGGGGAAGGATTACATTAGTCAAATAAGCTTTCATTTTAAAAGGATCTTCCAGAAATATTTCCACGAGTAATGTGGCATTCACAGAGGAGCTGGTCTCAGATGCCAGTTAAATATTGATTTTCTGATGAACTACCCATCATCTAGTGCTCTTGAGTACACACAGTACATTAGAGAGAACATGAAAAATGTAATTTTCTGTGATTTCTTAATGAGTCAAAACCCAAACAAAGTAAAAGTAGGAAAAAAAGAAACTTAGTTAAAGCAGACATACCTGATTTTTAATATTTGGTCTTAAGAAGGCATTCCATATTTGGAATATTTTGGATCTAAGGACTTATAAAGCCAAAGGGTTGTGTTTCACAGTGTACCTGCAAGACTTGTTCCTTCATATTGGCTATGTGTTCAGTTTTGGGGAGATTTATCTGGTAAGTTCTTTTTATTTATTTTTAAATTTATTTTTTTTTATTCTTTGCCCCAGGGGTACAGGTCTGTGAATCATCCGGCTTACATCTTTCACAGCATTTACCAAAGCACAAACCCTCCCCAATGTCCATAACCCATCCACCCTATCCCTACCCTCCCACCCCCCAGTAACCCTCAGTTTGTTTTGTGAGATTAAGAGTCTCTTATGGTTTATCTGGTAAGTTCTTGTTGAAAGTTATGTGGGAGATCTGTAGGAAGATCTGATTGTGAAATATTCCTTAGAAGTATAGTTTTCTTTTTTTTTTTAAGATTTTATTTATTTATTNTTGAGAGAGAGCATGAGAGGGGAGAAGGTCAGAGGGAGAAGCATACTCCCCATGGAGCTGGGAGCCTGATGTGGGATTTGATACCAGGACTCCTGGATCATGACCTGAGCTGAAGGCAGTCANGAGGGGAGAAGGTCAGAGGGAGAAGCATACTCCCCATGGAGCTGGGAGCCTGATGTGGGATTTGATACCAGGACTCCTGGATCATGACCTGAGCTGAAGGCAGTCACTTAACCAACTGAGCCACCCAGGCGACCGAAATATAGTTTTCTTGAACTGGATTTGGGGTTAAAAGTAATGAGTGCAAAGAAATTGAGAAGCAATACTTCCAGCAACCTTGAAGATACGGTGAGAAAAAAACTGTATTTCCTTTGTCTTTGACTTATTTAAATGTAATTTATTAGCATAGTGTTTGTTGAAACTTCTCAGGATACCCATAAAGCATCGCAAGCGTTTTGCTTCTAGTGTTTAGTCTGTTTGATTTTATCTAGTTTTATTTTGCTTTGAAATTGGTGATTTTCAAGATTAAAGTTAGACTCGCAGATTGATGGAACACTGTATCTCTAATATATAGTATTTTGAAAAACAACATCTCTTTTTTCCCCCAAAATCAGTAGCAATTCTTAGATCTAACCTAAAATAAAGAGCTAAATAACACTAGCTGTTTTTCCTTCTACATCATAGGATCTCTGAATTTTTTATGGTGTTTGTCATGTCCTAAATTTACAAAAGAATAAGACAATTATCAAACTCCAATTTCTTTTTCAGGCTACTGTAGTGCCTTTTCATTCTTGTAAAACTTTCTGGCATTCTAATTAAGGATACTGCAAATAACCTATTACTACATCACAATATTTTACTCTATATCTGTATGTCAGTTAAGTAACTTGTAACAGGGGAGGGCTTACTTTTATAGTCAAAGTGTCTATGTCACCAGTCTCTTGTGTTCTTAAGAACACTAATGAGAGTGGCAACTTTGCATTTACCACCTCAGAGCATATGGTCCCTGCTTCCAAACCTTTCTTATGCCAACTTTGTTTAATAGTATAGCTTGGTTGGGAATCCTATATTTCCCAATAATGAGCTCAGTGAAGCATTTATTTTGCTATTAAAAGTTGAGTGAAGACCACAGAACTACAGCCTGCAAAGTGCAGAGCTGAATAAAGGCCCTTTATTTTTGTTCAGGAATCATTATTTTCAGCTCTTCACATAGCTTGTTTTCCATAAACACTACCCTGCTTGACCATTCTTACATAACCCAAAATTATTCATCACTGAAGTGTTTAGAGAGGGTTTATAATTCTTTAAAAGTCATGTTCTTCCGACTTGCAGTATTGTGTTCATGAAAAAGAAACTAGGCAAAACACCTTGAGTGGCTTTCTTTTAATCATTACGTATATATTTCATAATGTATATTCTGATTCAAACTTAATATCGACCACAGTGCATTACTTTGAGAAATGAAGAATAAGAAAATTGTTCTCAGCTGAAATTTAGGAAAGGATGAAAATATAAAAATCCCCCCCCATGAGCACTAAAGAAGGGCAAAGAGATTTCATGAAAATAAAACTATAGAAAAGAAAGTACAGGAAAAATATATGATCTCCTGTATTTCTGATATTTTTGTTTATTTTCTTTTGGTTTGGTTTTGGTTTGGCTGAAAATCCTGTCTACCTTGGTTAGAATTTTTCTAACAGTTTGGGACTTTGGTATCAATTATCTTACTTATTTATCGCATTTGTTTAGAATTTTCTATCCACTTAAAAGAAAGTAGATAGAGACAAGCATTTTTACAGCTATTGCAAATCTGTGGAATTCAATTAAAGTAGCATGCCATTTTGTTATGTTGTTTGATGTCATTTATGTGATCTATCTGGATAATGTATTCGGTTTAATGGATTAGCATCCTTTAAATCAAAGTTGGTAGCTTGGAGTCTGGGAAAGGTAAGAGTTTTGCCCCAGGGATTTTCAGATGGATTCTGTCTCAGGGTATTCTGACTTTTATTCCAGTGTGATTCCTAAAAAAAAAGTCTTTAATGCTAAATGTCATAATAAACACGTATATACACACACATAGATACACACACCTAATATGATTTAATTCAAGTTAACTATTTCTTGAAGCCTTATTTTTCCACACATTTTACAGAATCGAGTTTAATTTCATAAATATAAAAGAATAACTACAATTTATATCGATGAATATATTCATCTGTACAATCATGTATTAATCATGTATTTTTGCATTCACTTATACATTTATCCAATAAATAGTTAGTGTCTCTTATTTGCTATATACCGAGCTATGAACTGGAAATGGAAGACTCAGCAAGACCATTCTAGTATCTTCCTTCATGGCATTTAGAATCAGTAGGTCATCAAACAAGAAAACAGGCAACTATAATCCAGTTTGTTAGATATGAAGGACAAATTTGACTGAGGACATGTGGCGTAATATGGGATATCATGGGGAGCAAACTAATGCAGGCCTGTGAGGAACTGACACTTTAGCTGAGACCTAAAAGGAGATGGTGCCCAGCAGGGAGAACAGTAGGGACACAGTCTAGGGACAAAAGGGAACAGTGTTTGCATTTAGATAACTAAAACTTTAGCCTGGTTAGATCATTCAGTCATTTTGAAGGTACGGTTGGTAATCATTATCATTAATTTTTCTTGTAACCAACATGTGAGTGTTTGGAATATTCTCTAATAGTGCTGAGCATCCAAAGTATAAGCACCACCAAGGTAAATAGTTGTTTGATTCAAATTGCAAAGTGAGGATGCAGTGTAAGAAACATAGGGAAAGGGAATGGAGGGTATTTGTAAGAGAGTGAAAGAAGTAATGAACTGTGGTACCTAAGCTGTATATGGAAACAAATGAATATAAGAAGGTACAGGTATAGAAAGAGTTCAAGGTCTTTAGAGGCCTCTATGGTGGCAAACAGATGAGATTAGAATGACTAAACAGGCTGAAAGGATAGAAGTTATATTTGGAGGACATGTTTGAAGTTAAGATTTAAGTGTTGGGGATCACTTAAGATGTTTTCAAGATGTGGGGGATGCTAGGGAAGAGGGTGCTGCAGTGGGAAAGAAGTAGTTGAGGAACTGAGAGATTTAGCCATGAGGTAACTCTTCCTCGTGGACATTGAGGTCAAATGGCAAGACTCAAGGGTGTAAAATGGTGGACCCTTTTCAAAAAAGGGAGACTAGCAGAAGTCATTGATGAAGCAGAGTGGATTGGTGTGGATGTCAAAAGAAAACTTCACAAGAGAGCGGGGGAGTAACAAGCAGTAAGTTAATGAGAATAACCAGGAGAACACAAAACTCATCTTAGAGAGAGGCACAGGCACCAAGAACAAGAGCAGCCTTCCCTCTGGTTGCCCTGCAGGGAAGTGACATCCTCAAAGAAGAACCAGGTTTGAAGGAAGGCAGTATGTAGGTTGCCTGTTCAGTAGTGAGGCTGACAATGAGTGGAACTCTGTTTGCCATGGAAAAAGATTTCTAGAAAAATAGAAAAGTTTGGGAAGAACAAGAGTTGGGGTTTGAACAGGGGTGGGAAATCATAGAGAAGTGTGAAAATAGTGAACTGGAAGAACACAGAGGAGAGGAAGAATTTCTATCTCAGGTGGTTCTCTGAGGTGTGATTATTATAGCTGAATTCCAGAACATTTTCAAGAATCAGTCCAACTGTCCTTTGACAGACAGATTCAGGGGAGGGGAAGTGTAACATAGTTACTCAGTCTTTTAGAAAGGCCATGGGGGTTGCTCTACTCCAAATAAGCAGGTTCACAATGGCATTCTCTGCTTCTCAGGACTTTCATCTTTCGGAAACAGCAGCAGCTTGTGGTGTTTGGGGAATTTTGCATCTTTCAAGTTACTCAGCTGTGTCCTAGATTTATTATAGGCTGTGGAATATGGTGAAGGATCTTATTTTTTTTAATGTGCATTATCTTTTCAGTCAGAGTTTTATTCTATTTTAAACAATTGGGTTTTAATATTTAACTCTAATTATTTTGCCAGTTATAATAACAACTTAGGTATTTTGAATTAGCTTTTGGGGTTTTCTTTTGAGAATTTCCTTTATTAGAAATGATCATTGTCTTAAACATACTGCTTTCTTAAATATTCTTAAATACTATTTTTGGGACTCAAACATTTATTCCAATTCACCATGCTGCTAATTGTAGCAGTGAAATCTAGAGTGAAATTGAATTTGATGTGGACAAATACTATTTATAGAAAACTTTCTTCAGTAAATTGGACTAGTAATGTAAAATGAAATGCCAGAAAGAAACGTGTGTATATTTTTTCCCTGAACTTGGATGTTACATATTATTTTCAGATTTTATCTTCTAGCTATCTTCTAACATGTTCATGCTAATATTAAATCTGTTTGATAAAGTTGCATGGTTAAGACCTGGGACTAAAAATCTTGATATGATGCCTCTGCAGACATAATTTTTATTTTTGTTCTTTCCTGTGACCTTGTGAACGTCATTTTCTCTGTTTGTTTTTATGCTCACCATCTGAAGTAGTATTTGTGACTAGAATTTTGCAACTGTGGAATGTATCATATTTACAAAATGCCTTCGCCAAGGGTATTATACTACACAGAGACCCAAGCAGAGAGGGCTCCATTTGTCTTTAGAAAAAATATAAAAGTTAATTGATTTTCAGAGGATAACTGTAAATAAAGACCAGAATCCACATTGTCTCATTTCGGTTTATAACTTCTGGTATGTCCTATTTAGTGTTCACTGAAAGATCTGAAGTGAGGGCTAATGATTTTTGGTTTATTTAGTGTTTTTATAAAACTGCTTTGTAAGTGAAAGTCATTATTTGCAGTAGACAAAAACAGTGAATGGATGGTAATGAAAATTCACATTCATGGACCATTATCTCGTCATTAAGATGATCATTATGATAACTATATGGTACCATGGAAGTGCTTGGGCCTTTTGGGAAGAAAAGCAAAATATATGAGTACATTTGCGTTAAAGTTAAAGCACTGCAAAATAGATGCCTGCATGTGGCTAAGGATGGGAAAGTAATATGAAAGTAATTAAATTTCTCAGAATAATAGGATTGTGGTTATTTTTCCTCTCATCTTGATTTCTCTTAAAAATATGTATTTATTCAGTAAAATTACATTAAAAATTGCACTCATGATTATTTGAAGTTTCATTATCCAAATATTTATCGAGTCCTTAGTATATAATAGATACTATTTTAGGTGCTGAGAGTATATTTATGAATAGATAAAAATAAAATTCTTGGCATTTTGTTTCTCACATGTAATTCAGTGGGTATTTTTGGCAAATTTGTGGAGAAGGAATACTGGGGCCTTTCAGGGTTCTCTTGACCATTTTGTATAACCATGTCTCTGTTTGCAGGCAAATCCCCAAAAAGATGACCAGCAGAATCTATTGATTAAGCAAAACTAAAGTTAGTCTCACTGGAATAAAGAACAGTACCTTTAAACTTAGAAGTATTTCAGAAGGGGAAAGTAAAGAAAGGATGTTTGTAGAGTCTTAGAGCCTGCTCTTGCTAGGTGGAAAGTGATTGGGATTGCATAGAATTTAAAGACCTAATAGCTTGGGGTGCTTGGGTGAGTCGGTTGGTTAAGTATGCAACTCTTGGTTTTGCCTCTGGTCATGATCTTAGGGTTGTGGTATGGAGCCCTGATTTGGTCTCTGCACTCAGCAGGGAGTTTGATTGAAGATTCTCTCCTTCTATCCCTCCCCATTTGCCCCCCACCCCGTTCATGCTCTCTGTCTCTCAAATAAATAAAATCTTTAAAAAATAAAGACCTAATAGCTTTGGATTAATGGAATCTTGAAGTTGAGTGAGGGTCTTAAAGTGAGCTCTGATGAGCAAACTGTTAATTTTGTTATTTTCTTTGTTTTACAGTCTTACTTTCCAGGAATAAGCATTCCCTGGAGCAAGTACCAGTTATTTTTATCTGATCCCAGTATTTGTTTAACACTAAAGCAGGCGCTTGAGCTTTGACCCCAAATTGCATAGCACTGGGGCAGGAGAATATTTTGGTTTTAGTTCTTTCCACCTTCTTTGTGAGCCCAGGTGCTGTGCTCTAAATGTTTGTACCCTACACCTCAAATTCATATTTTGAAATCCTAACCCCCAAGGGGATGGTATTAGGATATGGTTGTCTTTGTGGAGGTGGTTAGGTCATGAGGGTAGAGCCTTCATGAGTAGAATTAGTGTTCTCATAAAAGAGGCCCCAGAGAGATCCCTGACCCCTTTGACTGGACATAGTGAGAAAGCCATCTGTGAACTGGGAGGTGGTCTATCAGAAGACAACAAATATGGAAGGCTTTGATCTTGGACTTCTCAGACTCCAGGATTGTGGAAATAAATTTCTGTTCTTTATAAGTCACCCCATTTATGGTATTTGGTTATAACAGCGAATGGACTAAGACACTAGATTTATATTCATTTAGCCAGACACTACACAAGACAGGTGCTCTGTACCCTCTTTGATTTTTGCTTTTTTTTTTTTTAAACTTATATTACTGTCACTCCATTGCTTGGGAATGTAACCCTGGGGATAGACAAAGGGATGAGAACTCAAGGAAGATCCTGGAATAGAAAACTCATTTGGCTGGTCAGTAGCCAGCTCCCTTCTGTTTGGATGGAATTTTGGAGAAAGTAAGAGAGAGGGCCTAACCTTCCACAGGGAAGCTACAGGGGACAGATATTCCTAGTGCTTAACTCTCTGGCAGTTAGACCTCAGTGTTGTCAGTCTGTTACTTCATGGCTTAGATCCACCATGACATGTGGCACTACTGAGTGGAGAAGTTAGTGGTATGGTGGTTGTGGCTGCTGACAGTATGACTAGCAGTGTATGTGTCCAGCTGGCGAGCAGCAGGGTCCTAGGCAGTCTCATGGTGTGGCTGCATTCTGGTAGCTCATTGCCCCCCTGGATCCCACTCACATCTGGTTCTTCAAGCTCCCTGTCGATTCTGACTTCTATTCTATATTCATTTGGTGAATTTCTTTTTCCTGCTAAGGTTCATTACTATTGATTTCTGTTGTTTGCAACCCAGAACCCTGACATGTACACAGTCATTAATGAATTTATTACAAGGCTTTAGCACTGTAGAAAATAATGTATGGGAAGTGCTCTGAATTTTTCAGAACTTTCACTGTAAAATCAGTAATAAAAGTTAATAGGGAGGAACCAAAAGGAAAAATTGAGCTTTCATGTCAATGCATTGCTTTTACATAAAAGGGTAACAAAAAGGAGAGTGGTGGAAAGAAGAATCTCTCGAGATGTCCCTGGGAAAGTTTGTGAAACTCTCAGTAAAGAGACAAGGACAGGGTTTCATTGTAATTATTCCCTCTTGGCTGTTCAAGCTGGTAGGCTTAAAATGGACTCCTAATGAGAGTGGTTTGCACTGCATTAATTAAGTGCATGAAATTACAAACTGTATGTCTTTTCTCTCTGAGAATATTCTTCCTCTATAAGTACTAGTTTATTTTAATTTCTCTGTTTATTTTAATTTCTCTGTCTCCTTCTCTTTTTTTAAAAAAAAGTTTTCTCTGAAGGACAATTAACTCTGGTTTGAGTTTATTGAGAAAGCCTGCCCTTTGGATATGGGAGCATACCTCTCTCTAACTTTCTTATATGTAGTACTAAGCTAATCGAGTTGTTCCCCATATAGAATTTTGAAGGCAATTGTGAAGAAAAAGATGAGAAACTGTTAAGCTTTGCTTACAGGTGTTCTTGTCCTTTAAAAGTCATTTATCTTTGTTGTAATTTGTCTGTATGTGTATGTCTACACAGGTACATGCATATGAGTGTGGTCTATTTCAGAAGATGTATTTCAGAGAGAGATGATTTCCCAAACCTTATCATCAACCTGCAGAAAGGACATAAGCACGTAACCTCAGCATTCTCACGAACTCTTGCACACATGCCTTTCCTTCTTGATACCCTCTTTCTACCTTAACAGAGTATCTTAATTGTATCCACAGCTTTTTAACCTCAATTATAATTCCATGCTTCTGAATTTGTTTCCCTTCTAGAAGAGTATCTATTCTTCAGGGAGTCTGTTTTAGTCAAATAGAAAGGATCAAGTAAGGCCATTCTCCATGAGATGGAAATCATTTCAATTAACTAAATGGCTTGTTCCAATGTTAATGGTGGAAGCTTTGCGCAGTGGCAGTATCATAGCCAATGAGGTTTATCCGAGGCGCGATTATTGCTAATTGAAAACTTTTCCCAATGTTAATGGTGGAATTGTGAGGAAAAACGGATGGGTATTTTAATTTCCCCAATTCTCCAGAATATTAATTCCATATCCAGTACTATCTCATAATGGAGAAAAATCTGGTTAGGTTAACAAAAAAATGCAATTGGAATAGTTTAGAAAGGTTTTGGCATTGGCAGTCTTCCTTCCAGAAGATCTGAACCTTCTCTGATACCTGTCTGAAGTTACTAAAGTTACTCTCCTCTCTCTCTCTTTTTTTAACATTTTATTTATTTACTAGAGAGAGAGAGAGAGCACATGCAGTGGGAGGTGCAGAGGGAGAAGGACATAATGTGTAACAGACTGCACTGAGCAAAGAGCCTGAAGGTGCTCGATCACAAGACCCCGAGATCATCACCTTAGCTGAAACCAAGAGTTTGACGCTTAACCAACTGAGCCACCCAGGCACCCCTACTCCCCTCTTCCTAAAGAAGGTCTCAATGACATCTGTAATGATCAGAAACAGTGACACAAGCTGAAGATTATTATGCCAAAGTAACCTTTACCTGGCATGAAGGAGCATTAAGATGATAAGGTTCTTAGGGCCCTGGAGATCCCGAGAAGACTGCAGCTTGATTCTTCATGTATGTCCCCCATATCTGGAGCCTAATTTACCAATTAGAAAATTATATCTTCAGTACTTAGATGGTCTCTGACTGTAGGTGTGAAAGAGTTAATGCACCTTTAACAAATACAAAAGATCTCTCCTAGGAATATCTTAAAAATGGCAAAAATTGGCCTCAGCAATGGTCACCTAAAGTTCAATTTCACTGTAATAAAATAGCACTATAAAAACTTTAGTTCAAAATAATAGTATTGTCATATAATACCGCGATCTATTATTAAACTGCCAGAATATTGCTTTAACAATTTGAAAACTAGGGCGCCTGGGTGGCTCAGTGGGTTAAAGCCGCTGCCTTCGGCTCAGGTCATGATCCCAGGGTCCTGGGATCAAGGCCCGCATCCGGCTCTCTGCTCAGCAGGGAGCCTGCTTCCTCCTCTCTCCTCTCTCTGCCTGCCTCTCTGCCTACTTGTTATCTCTCTCTCTGTGTCAAATGAATAAATAAAATCTTAAAAAAAAAAATTTGAAAACTATTTTTTTTAGAAAAATGACTGTGCAATACCTTATTAGAATCTATTAATTGATGANCCTACTTGTAATCTCTCTCTCTGTGTCAAATGAATAAATAAAATCTTAAAAAAAAAATTTTTGAAAACTATTTTTTTTAGAAAAATGACTTTGTGCAATACCTTATTAGAATCTATTAATTGATGAGAAAAAAAATCAGATGACATTTGCAAAAAATAAAATTGCCATCAGTTGTGAAACATCTGTACCATTTCTCTTATTTAAAGGACATTTTTATCCTGGAAAATGACTGACTGCTTCCATTAGCCTCACATCACAACAACAAAATAAAGTTGTCTTTGGATGGCTTCTAATTTGCATTTAAATTATCCCCGTGGCAGCATTTTGTAAGCACAAGCAAACAAAAGATTGTTTGAGTGACATAGGCCTATCCACATGAGAGAGAAATATATCATCTACAAAATTTAAAAATATGGGTTTTAGTAAACACCTCTGAAAAGGAATTATAAGGATCTGCATTCTTTACCGCCTAGAGTTTACCTTTCTAATAATGCTCCAGAAAAAGAAAAATTCTAGTATACTTTCTTTGGAGGGGTCATGGGACAGTAATGCCATTTGAGGTTTATTGAGGTAAAAGTCATGTGATGTCCTCAAGTAGAATTTCTTTTACTGTTCTTCATTTTCACTGTTGGCTTTAATTGTCTTTCTAAAATAAATTTGTGTTGTAAACTGGTGGTGACCTGGAGATTCAGTGGAGTTGGGGAATAATGTGTGAGATTTTTCACTTATGAAGGATCAAAGAGCCTGTGAGACAGTGATGGGGTTAAATCTGCGTGACTGGAAAGGGAAGAGTTGTACCATTTTTTTCCTCATGTACTTCTGTTTTAGAAGATGAGTTTAGATCCAGAAGACCAACTGAGACCAGGGGTTGGCACACAAGGAACTACAGGCCAGATCCCACTTGACCCCTGTCTTGTAAATGAAGTTTTCTTGAAGCACACACTACCACCGCAGAGTAGTTGAGATGAAGACCAGTTGGCCTGTAGAGCCTAAAATGTTTACTGTCTGACCCTTGAGAGAAAATGTTTGCCGACCACTCACATAGACTGTAGGTAGTTAATGAGTTATGACTTACCAGGAGATTGAGGGTTTTCAAGTATTAAAAGACTGTAAATATCTATTTCCTGTGGCAAAGAGGAAGCCAGAGAGATGGAGCTGTTATCAGGCACATTCCTTCACTCACCACAAGGATGGAATGCCATATCCGAGCCACAGGTGTGATGCCAGGCATTCAAGAGGGTGAAAAGGCAGAGTCCTTGCTCACATGGAGATGGACACTGGGATAAAGTACTATATGATGCAGACAAATATCCTAGCCCTCCTGAATCTTACATTTTTTGGGGTCAGAAGAAAGCAGGGAAAGGGGCATGATGTGTCTGGAGAGGTTATAATTTACTTAGTGACCAGAGGAGAACTCACTGAGAGTGGGACTTTGAGTAAGGGTTTAAGGACGTGAGGGAGCTAACTATGCTGTTTGTTGTGTTCTGGAGATTCTGTCTAGAGGGTAGAGGGCAGCCTGAGTGAAGGGCAACAGAGAACTGTGTTGTTGTTATTGTTGTTGTTTTTCCCTTTTTTTAAGTTGAAGAATTAACAGCATGTTTGTTTGCTGATGGGAACTGTCTTAGTCCATTTGGACTGCTAAAACAAAGTATCACAGACTGGGTGGCTCCTGAACAATGGAAATATACTGCTCATCATTCTGGAGGCTGGGAAGTCCAAGATCAAGGAGTGAGCATGGTTGTGTTCTGGTGAGAGCCTTCTTGCTGTGTTCTCACATGAGGCAAGGGGCTAGGGTGCTCTCTTGGCCTCTAATAAGAATACTAATCCCATTCATGCCGGCTATACCCATACAACCTAAGTTCCTCCCAAAGGCTCCCCCCCTCCTAATACCACCCTCTAGGTGGTTAGGATTCCAACATATGAATTTTAGGTGGACCCAAGCATTCAGACCATAGCAAGAATGCTATGGTAAGAAGGGAAAACTAACGCAGATATTGCTGGGGTAGTGTCTTTGAGTAGATAAGAGGAATAGCCTTAAAGTACAAGAGGAGGAGTGCTTTTGCAATCAGAGCAGGATACTTTATCCATAGTAATATAAAAGGAAGTAGAATGTATGGCACAGATGCAGGTAAGTGGGTAGATGTGGTGGCTTAAAATTGTAGAAATTCTTTTGTAAGTGCTTTATTTTTTCTTAGCATGTGTGAAGACCTTGAGGCAAAACAGAGCATGGTATAATCAAGAAATTAAAATGAGGGAAATATAACTGAACTATAAAGTAAGCAGTAGCATGGAGCAAGACGAGGCTGGGGAGGTAAGCAGGATGAAGATGTAAGCCAGACTAAGGAAATGGCAGTGGGAAACCAGTGAGGAATGGGATGAAACCAGCTTTTCTTTTTCAGAAGATCATTGTGGCTATGTTAGAGATTAGATGGAAGAGTGGAACCAGAGTATCCATGGCAAGGCCCATAAAAAACTATTATGAGGGAAGGAAAAATAAGGTAAGATGAAAATTGAGAGGGAGGCAAACCATAAGAGACACTGAACTCTAGGAAACAAACTGAAGGTTGGTGGAGGGTAGATGGTTGGGGGAAGGGATAATTGGGTGATGTGCATTAAGGAGGGCACGTGATGTAATGAGTATTGGGTGCTATATACAATCACTAAGTTCTACCTCTGAAACTAATTAAAAAAAAAACTATTGTGGTAATTCATTGGGGGAAAATGACACCATAGTCTAGGGTAGAAGCAGTGGGTAGAAGAAAAATGGCCAGCTTTCGAGAAATATTTACAGGCAGAATTGACAGATTTACCTGTCTTATATTTGGGAATAGAAGAGATTGCCATGTAGAGCCAAGAGTGATAGAGGAGAGCCTAGGACTAGAGGTGGGCACTTGAAAGAGAGAATGGAGATCTTAGAGCACTGAGTGAGAAAGCTTAGCACTGTTAAAGAGGAGAGCTAAACTCACAACTGGCTAGTAGTGAAAAGGTCAGTCAGCAAAATTATATGGTATGGAAGGCACATACACTCTCCATTAGATTAGTCTAGTTGGGCCTAAATGCTAGTTATTTCTGATTTTTTTTTTAATTCTGAAATTGACTAATTTTACTTTTAACAAAAAAAAGTTGAACTTTTCATTTTCATAATGAGACCAAAGTAAAGGTCAGAATCAGAACCTAACAGGCAGATTGTTGATTGACATGATGCCAATGGCCACTTCCAGTTGTTATGTTCTAGGCCCTTCACAGAGACCCTCGCTCTTTTGAAGTTATTTGAGGTGATTATTAGGCGGAGGTAAGAAATGCGTATGGGAAGGAAAGAATGAAAGCTGGTCTCAGGAGTCGAGGCCTATTAGTCAGGCTAGGAGATTTGGTATTTTAGATGTGATTTCAGGCCAAAAACCAATGAATGGAACATCACCCGACTCTGAATAGGACTGTGTTTCTCATCTCAACAGTAGGAAGAAGACATTTTGTTTTTAATAAAAGCCCACTTTAAATTAGAGGAAAAGCCCATCTGACACAAACCATAAGAGACTCCTAATCTCACAAAACAAACTGAGGGTTACTGGGGGGTGGGAGGGTAGGGATAGGGTGGATGGGTTATGGACATTGGGGAGGGTTTGTGCTTTGGTGAGTGCTGTGAAAGATGTAAGCCTGATGATTCACAGACCTGTACCCCTTGGGCAAAGAATAAAAATAAAATTTAAAAAATAAATTAATTAATTAATTTTAAAAAAAGTATATTAAAGTAGATTATCATGAAAAGCCAAATAGAAAAATTTAAGGAATCTGATTTCACAGTAGAGGTTACTATATTCTGTGGGGGAGACTTATCTTCCTGATTCTAAGGTGAATTCAGATGGGGAATCTGTACTTTGGAAACCAGCCTGTTTCTATGTCCTGTTATTTTTTTGGTTTTGGTATGACTTGATGCCATTCCATCATGTTCTAGTAAAGATTTCCTTTGATAGTCTGCTAGGAGAGCAAAGCAGGGAGTGAGTGGGTTGCATGGGGCTGAAACACAGCAGTCTGTGTGGACAGGTGTGAGGGGATAGTCCTTATTCAGATTGTTTCAAACCTGAAAACAGTCTTAGTTAAAATCTTCAAGTCCATGGGATGAAGCTTTGGGGGAATGAGTCAGAATGTTATTGAAAAAAATGTTAAATCTAGTTCCTATTCCTCTGAGATTTTGGGCCAAGATAGAGAAGAGGATATAACTTTTGGATCCAGAGTGTAATAGAGAAAGAGTTTCCACTGATCATATGTTAATAGAAAAAGAAAGTAGAGAGAAAATGTGCAACCTTTTGAGCCACACCTCTCTCTGCTATTCTTAGATGCTTTTCCCCTCTTATTAAGAAAAGTGACTTTGGGGAACCTGGGTAGCTCAGTCACTTGGCATGTGACTCTTGGTTTCAGCTTAGGTCATGATCTCATGGGTATAGGTATCTAGCACCCCCACCCCTCCAAGACTTCCTGCTGGGCAGGGAGTATGCCTGAAATTTATCTCCCTCACTCTCTCTCAGCTCCTCCCCCCACTTGCCCTGTGTGTGTGTGTGTGNGTGTGTGTGTGTGTGTGTGTGTGTGTGTGTGTGTGTGTGTGTGTGTGTGTGTGTACGCATGCTAGCATCTCTAAAATAAACAAATCTTAAAAAAAAAAAAAAAGAAAGAAAAGTGACTTTAATTCATCCTCTTTCTATAAGACCTTGACTTTTTTTGACCCCCAAGGCTGGTTATATGGATGTTCCCCTGTCCTCTTCTAAACTAGTCTCCTACAGAGTAGTTGCAGGTTTGGGGATGGTGGGGAGGGTGGCTGAAACTTGGGCCTGAAGTTGATTAAGTAATGGTGCCCTATTTAGAACAAAATTAAGTATTACCAATACACTATCAATCAAATAAAAAGTGAATATTTAAAATTAGAAAAGAAATCATGACAAATTACAGATTTATGTTGGCTTATATCACAAATATCACAAAGTATTAAAAGTCACATTATATTACCAACTTATCCATGTAATTCTGTAATACCATTTCCCTATGCTTTTGGTTGCATATTATTTGATTATCTCTTTAAATGACACTGAATTAACAATATTTTCTATGGAAATTTAGAAATATAACTCAAACTTTTCTCTAGGATGGCTGTTTTTATAAATTATTTAGAAAAGTTAGGTAATAATTGTCATATAAATTGTTAAAATTGCCAAATTTGGAGAAATCTTTAATATGTTTTTTTCATATATGAGCTGTAAGATTTTAGGGCATCTTAGGTTTTGTACATGTGTGGTGACTAATTTTATAAATATCTGACTTACCAGGCTTAACAGATTGTCACTGAGATCCTCACTATATGTCATAACTGGTTTAGATGTGTTTTAGATCATCTCCATCAATGTCAGCATTTTATGTCAGATCTGGAAAAACTTTAAAAATTTTTCAGTGTGTTAGTTTGATTTACTCTTCTTCATTAATTCACTTTTTAAGCAACTCAGGAGCCAATTTTAATTTTTTNTGTGTTAGTTTGATTTACTCTTCTTCATTAATTCACTTTTTAAGCAACTCAGGAGCCAATTTGTCATTTTTTANTTTATTTATTTGACAGAGAGAGAGATCACAAGTAGGCAGAGAGGCAGGCAGAGAGAGAGGGGGAAGCAGGCTCCCTGCTGAGCAGAGAGCCTGATGCGGGGCTCCATCCCAGAACCCTGAGATCATGACCTGAGCCAAAGGCAGAGGCTTAACCCACTAAGCCACCCAGGCACCCCAATTTGTCATTTGTTTAGAAACTTATTTTTTTCTTAGTGAATTACCACATTTGAGATGATCTGAAATATATTATTAAATTTGCTGCTTGATGTCTGAATAATTTCTATTGATTTAATCACTTAGTCTTATTGCATTTTTTCAAATCCCAATAATTGCTTTAGAAATTTTCTCTTGTTTGTTTCTTCCTTAGTTCTTGAATTAAGAATTTAAGGATAAAAATATCTTTTATATAGATACAAATCAGGAGTCAGTCATTTCTCATCTGTCTTACTGAAACATTCAAAACATCTTTTTAGATTTACATCTTGATATTGGAAGAAGTTTTATTTTACTTTTGGAAATTTTACAAAAGCGTAAGACTAAACACATTGCCAGGACCCCACCCCGAGCCTTGTTAGGTACTTGGGTAAGCAGAGATCTTGACCTCTTATACTTCACTCTCTTCACTATAAACCCACTCTGCTCCTCCTCTTTCTCTCCAGCACCTTCCACAAACACACATGTACATACCCATAATGTTTTTTGGTTTTTCACTCTATGTGGGTGCTATAAGGTTATTGAAAGATTTTACAACACATGAATCTAAAATGATGTCTCCGCTGTGGTTGTGGTTTCACCCCAGCCCAAAGTCAGTTTTGGGCACAGGACCCATGGACCCTGGGAAAGAGCAGTCAGGGAGGTGGAGATTTTGTGAGGAAGGGCACGGGGGCAGGGCATGTCTCCAAGGGGTCAGGGGTACAGAACTGTTCTTCAGGCTGAAAACTGTTGGTTAACGTAACCAAAGGGCACAGTGATTGCTTGGGCACACCCAGAGCTCATGTTCTTGATTATAGGTTGACATCCTATTGATCTTGTGATCTCCTACTTTATTATTAGGATTTCCTGCCATCCTGGACCAATCCCCCTGATTTTGAACTCTTAATTTTGCACCATTGTCTGATTCAGAATTGAGTTCATTCCCTTTCCACTTTTGTCTGTGGGTTCTAGAAGTCAAAGGGTCTTATATGTGAGGTCTTATTTTTTCTTTCAGAAAGAATATCAGACAGTTTTATCTATGAGGAGGTGAAACACAAGTTTCTTCTGATTGCAGTACAAGAGAGACTTAGGGAGCAGAATGCAATGACATTTAATTATTCCTTTTAATTACCAGCAGCAGTCTCATAAAAATAACTTGTTGATCTTATTTGGTGGTAAATCCTCACATGGAGAAGGGAGATCTGAATGAAAGAAACTTCAGGTAGGTGGGAGGGATGGTGATAAAGGAATGAGGTGGCTCTGAAATGGAGGACATTCCCCTCTAGAAGGACAAAAATAATGGCTACAATAGAAAGGGGAAGGTATGAGATATAGCCTAATAATACTTGCCTACTACCGAAAGGCAATCCTCGTAGCTGGCAGCTGTTGTGGTTAAAATAACTGGGACAGAATATTCAACAGGAAGACTCTCTATCTTCTGGAATCCTCAGGCTTGGATGAAGAGGAGCAGAGCAATCCCTGTAGTGTCCTGAAAGCTGGAAGCTTGAGCCAATTCAAGCCAATTTCTCTGATATCCCCAGGAATTTCCTTCTTATTTTGAGCAGAAGAATGGACTTGGATGGGGCAGCATGTTCCTGCAAGTTGGCAGGCACCCAGTTAACTGAATAACTGATTTGCTACTTGGGGCTGCACATGCCAATTGAATTGCCAAGCAGGCATTTCCTGGGGAAAATACCTCCTAAAATTGAAAGGATTACTAGCTAGATGGATTGGACATTTACCAGTGTCAGCTGTTATTATGCATAGTGTTTTAATTTTTTTTAAAAAATGTTGTATGCACAGATAAAAAATTTAAGTAAGAAGAATTTGTACTAGCTTGTCTCTTTTTCTTACTCCAGATTTCCGGTTACACAGTCTCTTCTCTGAGGCACAACCACCATAGAGTGTATGCATATACAAGCATATATAACTAACTTTCATTTATTAAATACCTATGTTAATTATTAGAGTAGGTGTATAAAATTTGACTTAATAATTACAATTATTTTCATATATTTTCTTATTGTTTGTTTTGTTTTAAACTTCAGGAATTATAAACTTCATGCAAGTTTAGGAAAAAGAAAATCTGTAAATATTTCTGTTAGAAGCTTAGAAATCAGTTATTATTTTCTTTTCTTTTTTCAACTTATCTTTATAAGGAATGTTCATTCTAGAAAATTTGGAAGATATGGAAAAGTATAAAGAAAATTTAAAATAATTTTACTGTAACAGAAAAATAATGTTTATCATGTTGTTTATCACAGTATTTTTCCAACTCTATTGAGATCATTGGCAAATTTGTAATATATTTTAAGTATACAAGGTGACTTTATATATGTATACGTTGTGAAGTAAATCCTACATTCAAGTTAATTAACATATCCATTAATTCAGTTACCTTTTTTATATAAGAATGCTTAAATTTACTCTGTTAGCATATTATAAGTATGCAGTATAGTATTTTTAACTACAGTCAGCATGCTGTCCATTAAATCCTTAGAAGTTATTAAGCTTATAACTGAAAGTCTGTACCCTTTTACTAACCTTTCCTCATTTTCCTCAACCCCTGGCAACCACCATTCTAGTCTCTGTTTCTATGAGTTTGGCTATTTAAAATTTTTTTTATTATTTTAATTTTTAGATTTCACATTGAAGTGATATCATGATGTATTTGTCTTTCTATATCTAACTTATTTCACTTAGCAATAATGTCGTTCAGGTTCATCCATATTGTCATGTGGCAGGATTTCCTTTTTTTCCTTAAGGCTGAATTATATTACACTCTGTGTGTGTATATATGTGTGTGTATGTGTGTATCATTTTCTTTATTGATGTCTCAATCAGTGGACACCAAGGTTGTTTCCATGGAAAATGCCTCCTTGAACTTAGAAGTACAGATACTCTTCAAGAGAGTGAATTCATTTCCTTTCTTTGCATATCTATATCCTGAAGTGGGAATGCTGGATAATATGGTAGTTCTAGTTTTAATTTTTTGAGGAGCCTCCATACTGGTTGCCACAGTGGCTGTGCCAGTTTGCATTCCCACCAGCAGCACACAAGGGTTCATTTTCCTCCATGTCCTCATTAGCATTTATCTCTTGTCATTTTGATAACTGACATCTTAATAGGTGTGAGGCAATATCTCGCTATGGTTTTGATTTGTATTTCCCTGATAATTAGTGATTTTGAGCACCTTTCTCTTTTATTTTATTTTTTAATTTTTAAATTTTTATTATTTGCCCCAGGGGTACAGTTCTGTGAATCATCAGGCTTACACGTTTCACAGCACTCAACATAGTACAAACCCTCCCCAATGTCCATAACCCATCCACCCCATCCCTACCCTCCCACCCCCCAGTTTGAGCACCTTTCCATGTACCTGCTGGCCATTTGTATGTTTTAAAAAATGTCTGTGTCCTTCACCTATTATTTAATTGGGTTATTTATTTTTTTTCCTATTGAGTTGTATGAATTCTTTGTCTATTTCGGATATTAATCCCTTCCTTATCTTATAGGTAATTGCAAAATTTTTCTCCCATTCCATAGATTGGTTGCCTTTTAATTTTGTTGTTGTTGTTTTTTGTCTGTGCTGAAGCCTTTTAGTTTCATATAGTGGCCCTCATTTATCTTGGCTTTTGTTGTCTTTACCTTTGCTGTCAAACTAAAAAAACATTGCCAAGAACATCGTCAAGGAATTTTTAACCTGTGTTTTCTTCTAAGAGTTTTATGGTTTCAGTTCTTATGTTTAAGTCTTTAATCCATTTTAGTCAATTTTTAAGAGAAAGGCCCAATTTATTTTTTTTTACATGTGGCTGTCCAGTTTTCCAAGCACCATTTCTTTAAGAGAATATCTTTTTTCCGTTGTCCATTTTTGGCACTTGGTCAAAAATTAACTGACCATATATGCATTGGTTTATTTGGGGGCTCTCTGTTCTATTCCACTGATCTGTTCTATCCCATTGATCCATACGTCAGTAGCATCCTGTTTTGATTATTATAGCTATATTACAAAGCTATAGTAATTCACTTGGGATTTTTATTTAAGTTTTTTAAAATGTTGTTTCCAAGCATAAAAATTCTTCAAAATAATGGTAAGTTTGCAGATTAATATTTTCAATGCTTTAATGCCATTGTATCTCTACTGGATTATTTCAAGATTTTCATCCCTATAAAATCCTATGCACACAAAGTTTTTGAACATTTTTGATTACCAACTTGGGGGAAATGTCCAAATTCTATAAATATTTTGTATATCTCTAATTTTTCCTTGGGAAAATTTCTTTTGAAATTTTTGTTCTTTATTTTTTATTTTTTTATTTGAGTACAGTCGAAAGACAATGTTACATTAGTTTTGTGTATACAATGTAGTGATTCAATAAGTTTATGCATTATACTATGTTCACCTCACATTTAGCTATAATTACATCTGTCCAGATACATCGCTCTTACAATACCATTGACATTATTCCTTATGCTGTGTCTTTTATTCCCATGACTAATTCATTCCAGAACTGGAAACTTATATCGCCCAGTCCCCTTCACCCATTTTACCCATCCTCCCACCCCCGTCCCCTCTGGCAACCATCATTTCTCTGTATTTATAGGTCTGATTCTGCTTTTAAAAAATTAATTAATTAATTAATATTGTTTATTAATTATTATTATTTGCCCCAGGGGTACAGGTCTGTGAATCATCAAGCTTACACCTTTCACAGCACTCACCATAGCACAAACCCTCTCCAATGTCCATAACCCAGCCACCCTATCCCTACCCTCCCACCCCCCAGTAACCCTCAGTTAGTTTCATGAGATTAAGATTGTCTTATGGTTTGTCTCCTTCCTGATCCCGTCTTGTTTCATTTTTTCCTCCCTGCCCCCCACAACCCTCGCCCTGACCTTCAAATTCCTCATATCAGAGAGATCATATGATAATTGTCTTTCTCTGATTGACTTATTTTGCTTAGCATAATACCCTCTAGTTCCATCCACGTTGTTGCAGATGGCAAGATTTCATTTCTTTTGATGGCTGATTCTGCTTTTTTTGAATTCATTTGTTGATGATGTTTTTTGGTTGTTTGGTTTTTTATTTTTTTAGATTTCACTTATGAGTGAAATCATATGGTATTTGTATTTCTCAGTCTTACTTATTTCACTTAGTATAATGCCCTCTCCATCCATCCATGATATCTCAAACGCCATGCTCTCATTCTTTTTTATGACTGTGTAATGCTCGTGTGTGTGTGTGTGTGTGTGTGTGTGTGTGTGTGTATCACATCTTCCTTATCCATTCATCTACTGATGGACCTTTGGTTGCTTTCATATCTTGGCTGTTATAAATACTGCTGCAATAAACATAACAGTGCATATATATTTTTTAAATTAGTGTTTTCATTTTCTTTGGGTAAATACCCAATATTGGAATTATTGGATTATAAGGTATTTCTATTTTTAATTTTTGAGGAAACTCCTTACTGTTTTCCACAGTAGCTGTACAAATATACTTGTCCACCAACAGTGTATGAGGATTAATTTTTCTCTGTATCCTCACCAACACTTGTTATTTCTTGTCCTTTTTATTTTAACCATTCTAACAGGTGCTATATCATTGTGCTTTGATTTTCATTTCCCTGATGATTAGTGATACTGAGCATTTTTTCATAGACCCTTTGGCCACCTAGGAAAATGTTCACTCAGGTCCTTTGCCCATTTTTTAATTGGACTGTTTGTTTTTCTGGTGTTGAGTTGTATACATTGTTTATATATTTTGGGTATTAACCCCTTATTGGATGTATCATTTGAAAATATCTTCTTCTATTAAGCAGGTTTCCTTTTTGTTTTGTTCATGGTTTCCTTTTCTCTGCTAAAGCCTTTTATTTTTGTATAATCCCAATAGTTTATTTTTGCTTTTGCTTCCCTAGTCTTAGGAGGCATATCTAGAAAAATGTTGCTACTGCCCGTGTTAGAGAAATTACTGCCTGTGCTCTCTTCTAGGATTTTTATGGTTTAGTGGCTCACATTTAGGTCTTTAATCCATTTTGAGTTTATTTTTGTGTATGGTGTTCAATGGTGGTCCAGTTTTCCTGGCACCATTCATTGAAAAGACTGTCTTCTCTCCTCTGTATAATCTTGCCTTCTTTGTCAAAGATTAATTGAGTATATAATCGTCAGTTTATTTCTGGGGTCTCTTTTCTGTTTTGTTGATCTATGTGCCAATTTTTGTTCTGGTACCATACTGTTTTAATTACTGTAGCTCGGTAGTATTATTTGTTCTAGTTTCATGAAAACTGCCATTGGTGTTTTGGTAATGATTGCATTGAATCTGTAGATTACTTTGGGTAAATTTCTTTTTTTTTTTAAGATTTTATTTATTTGTTTGACAGGGAGAAATCACAAGTAGGCAGAGAGGCAGGCAGGCAGAGAGGAGGAAGCAGGCTCCCTGGCAAGCAGGGGGCTGGATGCGGCGCTCGATCCCAGGACACTGAGATCATGACCCAAGCCGAACCAATGGCAGAGGTTTTAACCCACTGAGCCACCCAGGCGCCTCTACTTTGGGTAAATTTCTAACAGAAGACATATTGAGTCAAATAATATATTCTTAGAGGGTTAGTACAACTATATGTTATGCATTCCAGATATATGTTATGTAATTTTGATAGGAGGTTTAGAGTAAAGAAATATTTTTGTGCACCCATTATATTTCAGGTATTGTCCTGTATTATCATTCACATACATGAACTTATTAATACAAGTATTCACTAAACTTCATTATGAGAACCAAGAAAAAAAAGGGCTTGGGGTACATTATATGTCATTCTTTTAAATCTGTTTGAAAATTGATCTCTTGCCTGATATTGTAGTAAAATCTTAAAGAGGGTAACTTCAAGGCAGCGCCATTTTGCAGCTGGGTCTTTGGGAATAAGAAGGAGTTATTCAATATGCCTGTGCCACAGTTTGGGCTAAAATAGCTTTAGATCTGCCATCTCTAATAATAACAACTATCTCTGACTTTTTAGTCTTTCCTGCTTTTCTTTTATTACCCTTGGGTCTAACCCTCCCACCTGAACACATTCCTTCATGCTACTGGAGTAACTGCCAAATACTAGGTCAGTAAATCCTGAACCAGGATATTGGCTTCATATGCTAAAATAATTTTGGGAAAGGTGTCCCTTTTATAAATGCCCAGTTCTTCTAGACTGGCAGTGATATTCCTCGTCATACCACTCCTTGCTATTCCTCTCCTTCTTTAAATAAGGAATATAAAAACCTTCTAAGGAATTGAGGTTTAGTGTGGTCCAAATTCATTGTGACTTTTGAATGACTCTCCTCTTCCCAAAGCCTTGTTACTAGTTCTTTCCATACTCTAAAATATGTAGTTTAAATTGTGTAAGTAAGGCAGGTAGGAAAATATTGTTGCCTTTTTAGGTACCATTTAAACAGATATATTATATAATATTAAAATTGTTCACAATATTCCTTGTAGCTTATAGTACTGTGAGCAATATAAATAATTTGATAAGCACTGGCCCTGCTCAGCCATTATAATATCTTGCCAAGAATAGATTGAAAACTGTGAAATTGTGTTAGTTAATGCAGATTTCCAAGCTTACCAAAAAGTATATTCTGCAGTATTAAGCATTGCTTTTATGACCAAATCAATGTTAAGCTTTTTTCCAGCTGTATCAAGTGAATGTTAACAAAGAAGTTAGTTGGCTCTATAAAGGTTATTATTCCTTTTTTGTGAGAAGTATGCATTAAACTTAAAATGATAGTCTATTTTATTTTTTGTTTCAGTTTTACAGAATATAAATATTTAAGAAATAAATATTTTGATATATTTAATTATCAAAATGTATTTACATTTGCAGTGTTTCTCTTCTGCATAACTAGGACATGTTTCCAAACCTCATTTTTTTCTCATATAAACATTAGACCATTTTTTAAAAGATTTTATTTATTTATTTGACAGAGAGAGATACACACACAGCGAGAGAGAGAACACAAGCAGGAGGTGAGGAAGAGGGAGAAGCAGGCTTCCTGCCAAGCAGGGATCCCGGTGCAGGGCTCAATTCCAGGACCCTGGAATCATGACCTGAGCCAAGGGCAGATGCTTAATGACTGAGCCACCCGGGCGCCCCACATTAGACCATTTTTTAAAAGACTTAAAAACATTTTTATTTAAGTAGCTAGAAGAAATACTGCCTATGATTATATTAGGCCAGTGCTTATTTGAAAAGATTTTGAAAAAAATTTTTTTTAAGAATTTGAAATTTTTTAAATTTGAAGATTTTGAAAAGCAGTTTAACAAAGAAGATGGGGAAACATTAACCACCCCCTCCTTAATCTTCCCAAGGGGAAAATATGAGTAATAATAAATGGTCAGGGAGCTCCTTCGTAAAGGGATGTATTAATTATCTACTTCTCCATAACAAAATACCCCAAAACTTAGTCACTCAGAGCAACAGTAATATTTTATTATTTCTCATGGTTTCTGTGAGTTAAGAAATTAAACCAGGTAGAGTGGAGATAACTGGTCTTTACGATGGCTAAGGCCTCAGGTGAAGACTCTGAAGGTTGGTGACTAGAATTATTGCTAGTATTTGTGATGATGCATACAGACAATACAGTCCCTGGCCAAACATTCTCTCCCTAAGGGTAGTTTGGGCTTTTTCACAGCGTAGTGCATGGGATCCAAGAGCAAGGAGAGAGAGAGAGGGAGAGGGAGAGAGAGAGAGAAAGAGACGTGAGAGACAGGGACAGAGAGAGAAAGACAGGGAGAGAGAAAGTAAGTGAGAGCGAGAGAGCCGGCCAGCAACAGTGTCTTTTTTAGGATCTAACTTGGGAAACTATGGATCTGTCACTTTGGCCATCCTTCATTGGTTAGGTTATTTGCAAGCTTCTTCCAGGATTTAAAGGGAGAGAACATAAACTGTACCTGTGAGAGGAATGCCAGTCATAACATAATGCAAGATCTGAATATTCATCTTTGGATAATACAATTTGCTCTGGCCAGGTGGGGATAGGTTTAGCTAATGCCAGGTTAGGGTTTCAATGAGTGGGACACAAAAGTTAAAGGCCAGAAGTTGTAGGGTAGGGGTGAGGGCTGTAAGGAACTTGTGAACTGTAGATATAAAGTGGGACAGAGAGAGGAAGGGTGAGGAATCTGGCATTCAGAGATGGACTTTGAGAGAAGAAAGAAGATATTTAAAGGGAATATTTAAAAAGCTTTTCTGTGTAGTATGTGAGGTAAAATACTTTCTCCATATTGTTATAATCTCTTGAGAAAATGATATTCCATGTAGTGTTAGGTTTGTTTTTTGAAAAGATGCAATAAGCCAGTGAATATGGTGTCAGTATACAGATAGGGGAAAAGTAGAGCCTGCTTAATGTAGGTTACATCTGCCTTCAGAAAAATTTATTCACAAATGTGGCTGCCATGGCCTGATGTTTGGCGATTTCCAAATACCAGTACAAAGTCTTGTGCCAGTCAGTGGGGGAAGTTTACATTAGCCAGCTCTGAAATCAAAAATTAAACATCATGAATCTTTCACAGTCTTATTCAATTAAAGGAAATGACCTTTTTTCATATGCTTATATCCTTCCAGCATTTTTAGCTTAAAATGGTCTTTATCTTATGAAATGATGGTGACAATATATGGTATTTGTGTTTTAGATTTTTAACTCTCCATACTTGGAAAAATAGAAAGTCGTCCGCCACTATACTTTATTTCCTCAAACACTTAACTGCCACACTAAATTGCATTGTGTTTGGGAGAAATCATTTTATTGATATTGGATATAAAAGGATAATATAAATTTATCTGAATGCATGGAAAATTTTCTTTACTTCTTATAAGGCCAGAGGCTTATTCCCTAGTTACTCTTTTCATCTGTTTTCTAACAATAGCTATTACTAATGCTAAGGCTACTTGAAAATGTAAAGAACCCAACATTATCTTCTTTATTTTGGTTCGTTATAAGAATTGATAAGAATGTAAGTTAGTATTTGTAAAGAACTTAGGCCTGGCACATAGCATGGACTCAGTAAATATTGCTGTTGATGACACTGATAATGACCCCTCTGAAAGTACAGCCTAATGTGGTACTACACAACTTATCCCATTGGTTTAAGTATTTTGAAACAGACTTGATAATGCTGGATTAACTGTTGTTTCTTAAATAATGGCTGGTATAATTTTTTAACTTACTTGATTTTAAATTACACAGAAATAAAGCAAAGAAAAAAGAAATAAAAAATATATCAGTAATTTAGTAAAGCCAATGTGTAGGAAAAGGAAATGACAGAATAAACCTTAACTAAATATAGGCCTTGATAGGGAAGGATTTATCCACCTCATAGTCTAGACTCAAGCAGTTAAGAGAGAGGGTAGCCCAGATCATAGTAAGTGATATCCTGAGCCTTGCTTCTTTATTCATATAGTATACCCTTTGTCATGATTAGATATTCATCTACCTATTTATTCATCCATTCATTCATTTATCCATTCAACAGAAATTAAGTATCTGTGTTCCAGAGACACAAGATACATAAGATATCCACATTTAGTCCAGGAAAATCTAGCACCCATTTAAAAACCATTATTAATATTTACTCAGGACTGAATTGTAAAATAAATTAAGTCATTTATGAAATATAAACTTTCTTAATGAGTTTATATAACCAGATATAATGATAGCTGTTGGAAGTTTCACTTATATTTCTTATATATCTGCCATCCTTCCAAAGAAGATGGAACTAACTGCCTCACTAGAGGGCTGAAGATATTGAGGTATATACACCTTCGTGCATAGTCAGTTGGTGGCTGTAGCTCAGAGATGTCTGGCTTTTATCTGAAGATACTGTGAGATATGCAGAGCAAAAAAACTCAGAAAAGTTCCTCATATCAGAGAGATCATATGATAATTGTCTTTCTCCGATTGACTTATTTCACTCAGCATAATACCCTCTAGTTCTTGTGGGGCAGGGTGGGGGGTTGTGGGGGGTAGG
>LNAC01000799.1:523995-578835 GCA_002007465.1 Ailurus styani | reverse complement strand
CCATAAGAGACTCTTAATCTCACAAAACAAACTGAGGGTTACTGGGGGGTGGGAGGGTAGGGATAGGGTGGATGGGTTATGGACATTGGGGAGGGTTTGTGCTATGGTGAATGCTGTGAAAGGTGTAAGCCTGATGATTCACAGACCTGTACCCCTGGGCAAATAATAATAATAAAAGTAAAAAAAAAAAAACTCAGAAAAGTGTAAATTTGAAATGAATCATGAATGGGGTGCCTGGGTACCTCCATCAGTTGAGTGTCTACCTTCAGCTCAGGTCATGATACTCTCAGAGTTCTGGGATAGAGCCCCTCATCAGGCTCCTTGGTTGGCAGGGAGCCTGCTTCTCCCTCTGCCTCTGCCTGCTGCTCCCCCTGCTTGAGCTTGCTCTCTCTATGTCAAATAAATGAGTAAAATCTTAAAAAAAAAAAAAGAGTCATGAATAAAGCACAAAAAATTTCAAGATTTCTAAATACAAATAATATTTTGGGTAGATACTGTTAGACCAATAGAGTGCTCTGTTTATATCATTTTAAAAATCCGACCCACAGAAGCTGTAACTCTGATATTCGAAGTGACCAGTACAAATGAAAACAGGTTTGCGTGCTTATGAATCACATATAAACACATAACTTTGGTACTATTATCATAAAATGGATTTAAGTTTAGATATCTCCATGTTTCTCCTTAAAGTAATATAAAGCAAGAAAAAAAAAACCAAAACAACAGCACTAATGTTTTATGCTATGCCTACAATAGATGAGGAATAATTATCAGGTACCAGGGCGCCTGGGTGGCTCAGTGGGTTAGAGCCTCTGCCTTCGGCTCAGGTCATGATCTCAGGGTCCTGGGATCGAGGCCCGTATCGGGCTCCCTGCTCAGCGGGGAGCCTGCTTCCCCCCCCTCTCTCTCTGCCTGCCTCTCTGCCTCCTTGTGGTCTCTCTCCCTCTGTGAAATAAATAAATAAAATCTTTAAAAAAAAAAATTATCAGGTACCATGAAAACTCCTGTAACTCAGATCTAGACAGAAACATGTATGCTAGATTTAGTGTGTGCATTATTAATGTCATCTCAAATATAAAATTTAGCAGGTTACTTTTTATGGGAAAGTTGTTTCTCATTGTTGAGAGTAATATATGTGTGCTTGACATAATCATATTGTAAAAAAATGAATCGGAGAATCAGGCTCATGTGGTCATGGAGACAGCCTCAAGAAATGGGCTCCCTACTGGCATGTGATATGAACAGAACCTATTGTGTTTCATAGTTTATCCAGATAGTTGGTAATTTCTTTATCATGTATGATATCACATGTCATATAATACAAATAAAAAAACCTCTCTGACATTTATACTTTTTCACACCACACACACACACACACACACACACACACACACCATTCTTAGGCTGTCCTACTTTCTCCTGTCTGAGAATATAAGTTTGAATCCTCTGCCACATACTAGCAGTATAACCCTGGACAAGTTACTTAATTTTGTTTCACTTCAATTTCCTTATCAGTAAAGTGGGGCCCAATAATAGAATAATATTATCTACCTTCTAAAGTGGCTTTGAGGACAAAATGAGAAAATATGTGTAAAATCACTGGCACACATAGTAAACACACAGTAAATATAACTAGGTGAGAAAATTCAGGCCCAGGGAGGTTATGACATGCTCAAGGTCACTAATGTAGTTCACGGCTAATCAGAATTAGAATCCGTGTAGTGATTCCCAACTCAGTGTTATTTCCTTTACACTGAGCTGTCCCATTAATTGGCAGCTAATGATTTACTTTCTTTTGGATATTTCGTGTCTTGCCTCCCCAAGTAAATTTTAAGTGTCTTAGAAGCTAGAAGCATGAGTTATTAGTGACTTCTTCATCAACTACAGGCGCTAGTGGAGAGCTCTTGATACTGGGGACTCAGTGTTCATTTGTTAGTGATGAGCTCCTAACAATATTCCAACTGAAATTATTTTATTCATTACATATTTCTCATTCCTTCTTCAATAGTTCAATATATGAGAACAGCCAGCCATTACAAAATTAGGATTGCATAGTACACAAGCAACTCCTTCCTCTATAACTCCCCAGAGAAGAACATGCACTTTCCTCCTAGATTTCTCAAATGTGAGGAAAGTAATATAATTAGTCTATGCTTTGGTTTCTCCATATATAGAATTTGTATACTGTGTTACTCAATCACAAAAGAATTCCATTATAATCTGGCATATTGTTATGTAAATTTGGGTATAACTCAGGCCACAGTATGATCCCAAGAGTATAACAAGTATCCATAGGGAAAACCTGGTAGAACATCTCAAGAGTGGAGGTTATTTTTAGCATTGAATAATAACTTTTATATAAAGGAGCTTCACTCATAGTACATTTGTGGCATTATTAACTACACTCACTAGTAAACTAATATTTGAGGTATATTTTCTAGATCTCTATTAGAGTGTACTAGCATACTAAACATTACAAATTACCACCTTGAGAACCTTTGGATTTACTCCTTAGGAGTCAACCATATCCCTGAAAATCAGTTGCCAAAAGGAGCTTCCTTTTACATATGACTTTGAAAGGTTAAAATTCCTTTTTTATCAATATCTGCATTTCACATTTCAAGAATTCATAAACTTTCAGCCCCAGCTATGCATATTACACAATTTTCAGTTTTCTCTTGATCCTCAGGATGGAGTTAATACCCACACAGGGGAGCTACTAGTAACTCTCACTTATAGAACCAGATGGACAAGTTTGTCCTTCTGTAAACCTATAAACCTGGACCCTATTATCTGGCTCTTAAGAGATTCCCCAGCTTTCTATTCCTAAGCTGTATAAGCAGGAATTCATCTCCTGTTTAAGTGTGGATCAGGAAGGGTATGGCAGGTTTCGAGAAAGGAGAAAACTTGCCCAGCCCTGCTTTCTAAAGAATAGCTGGGAATTACTCAGAGGACTGAAAAGCGTTTTCTGTAGGAAATTTCTGGGAGGATATTTATATTGTGCTATGAAAAGGGAACTTTAAGATGACTTGAAAATAGCCAGTTGTAATAACATAACAACCAATTTCAAAGTTTGCTGGCATGTGACACTCCTCTAGGAATTCTTGGTTTCCAGCTCGATCTCATTAGCCATAAATAGAATCTACTAAGCCTTACCAGGAGTCTGGCATTTTGAGAATCAGAACTTTTCTGTTTGAAAACTAGGGCAAAACTTAGTTATGTATTAACAGGGATATGAGAGAAAGAATGTACAGGGAAAGTTTTTGTATTATAAATGTGTAGAACATAATAGTTTGAAGAGGAGAAACTTCCCCATGAGCCAGAATAAATACCAGAACATAACACACAACTGAAAAGAGCCCAGTTTACCCAATGTAGAAATGAGTTATGGGCCCATTAGAATAGGTATCATGAGAACTCGTTAATTTACATAAGAACCGCTACTATGTGTGTAGTGTTTTACCAATTAGAGAGTGCTTTCCATGAGCCACTTTTCGCATTAGGTGACTTGGGGCAAGTGAGAGCCTCCGTCTGATAATACATGGATCAAAATCAGCCTGTCATTGTAGTAACCTGACAAATGCTGATGACTCCACAACTAGATGCAAATGGCTTGCATGTTTGTGTAATTTACTTTAAATAAAGTTAGTGAAGACCAGTTTCTGTCTTCAATGCACAGCATGTTAGATACTTCAGAAAGTCGGCCCAACATTCTGTCTTGTGCAAAATTAAACTTAATAATTGTTTGGCTTTCTCTAGTTCCCTGTTTACCTAAGGCACAGTTGTGTAAACACTTTTAGCTCCTGGGAGATAAGAATATAATTCCTGTCATTGCTGTAATAATTGGTAAATATGAGAAGTTGAGGAATATGAGTTCCAGTTCTAACTAATTCATTATATTTTGGCACAGTTAGTGGTAGGTTGCTCTCCTGAGATGGTGCTATTTCATTATCTGTGACTGGAAACTAATGGAAGGGACAGCTTGTCTGAACCTCAGCACTTGAATGGCAGGGATGACAGAGATAGATAAATTAGCCAGGATGAGCCCTATTAACCTGAATGTTGCCCACCCCCATGCCCACTCTGAGACCATCCACAGTGTGGAAGGCAGCTCATACATCTGTCAGTTTGTTTAGAACACCACACAGTAAGACCTTGTGAGTGGTTCCTCACCATTTTCACTTGGAAAAGAGAGGAGGCTATTTTGTGAAGCCATCTACTTCAGCCTTGAATTTTGCAGTAATTAGGTGGGTGGTCTAACTGCTGTTCTCTGCTGACTGCTTAGGGGCTGTTGGTGCTATACAGTTGCCCACAAAGAATTCACATGAGTGGATAGTCTCAACAAACCAGCCTTAGGTCCTTCCTTTAAGTGGAAGTGAATAAGAGGGGCATGTGTTTTTAATAAAGAAGCCCAAGAATACGTCTGTCCAATGCCTAGAAATGATTTATTATAGCACTGTTCACTGGTATTTGATCACCTGGTCTCTTCCATACTTTATTGGCATCAGGCTTTTGGACATGGTTCCTACATGGAAGATGTTTCCCATTTATGTGTTATCCAAGTCACTACCATAGCCTTTGGTATGCGAATGTTAGAGAAGAGAATGAAAGCAACTATTGTGTAAAGAGATACTGGAGTGGGAAGAGAGATAGGAAGGTGATCATTCCCTGTTCAATTTTAGTTGAATAAAATTGTTCATATCTTTGTCTCAGTCACTGTCCAAGAATGGAATCCCCTAAGATCAAAGCATATCCTAGATCTTCTTGGATCCTGCCTCTCTTAAGTGTGGCCTCTATGGAAAATAGCAGAAATGCCAAATAGTAATACAAGCTCTGTAATAAAAGGCTAGGCTCTGATCCAAAGTGTTTTCAATATTTTTCTAATACATATTTAGTGATTTTTCATGAAAAGTACTTGATTCAAATGTTATTATTTCATCTTTTAATGTTTTAGTCAACAGTAAATTATATTCTCTTCTGATATACTCCTCTCAGAGTGGTACAAGATTGGTGGCAAATTGCCATTTCAGCCATTTATTCTGCTCCAGTGATGTTGTGTTGAAAATATGGAAAATGGGGAAAATTAACTAAACTACTTCTGTACACTTTCAAAAGAAGCCATAGAAAAACATGCTAAAGTAGTAATAGTAAAATTATATTGCTTCTCAGCTGATTGATATATTTGATAATATTGTAGATTTAAAATTTTGCACTTTTAACATTTCTTTTACTGCCGAATTTCCAAGCATATACTCTGACCCCTAACCTGTAACCCCTAATGCTAATGCTAATCCTAACCCTCACCCCAGCAGAAGTCTGGGGTTTTCTTCTCTGGAGAGGTCTCTAAACTACAAAATGCCAGGTACACAACATAACTCTAACCTTAGCCCTAACCCTAGATCTGAGAAAGTGGCTTCCTGAATACACAGTAAGAAAAGCTAAAAAGCAGTTTAGTTATCCCAGAGAAGACCCCAAACATGTAAGAATTGGTAGTATCTCCGAAAATGGGTGTGAAGATAGAGATAAAAATTGAAGGACCAATTGAATATCTATTCAAAGAGTATTTAGAGCCCTAAATCCCCTCCTTGCCTCAGTTCAGCAGATGTCTGCCATGTCTGTTCTCACCCTAAGAGAAATCTGGGGACTTTTTCTGTTTGCTTTTAAGTTTTTAATTCCAGTTAGTTAACACAGTGTTAACGTTAGTTTCACATGTACAATATAGTGATTCAGCACTTGCATACAACACCCAGTGCTCACCACAGGTGCACTCCTTAATCCCCATCACCTATTTCACCCATCCTTCCACCCACCTCCACTCTGGTAACCATCAGTGTGTTCTCTATGGTGAAGAGTCTGTTGCTTGGTTTCTATCTCTTTTCCCTCTGCTCATTTGTTTTGTTTCTTAAATTCCATATATGAGTGAAATCATATGGTATTTGTCCTTCTCTGACTGACTTATTTAGCTTAGCACAATATCCCCTGGTTCTATCCATGTCATTGGAAATTGTGCCTTAAAATTTTAATAGATCACACACAGTGCCTATGTTAAGTCGAAAAATAACCTCATAGTCCAGGGTGGTTATTTCTATTTTACGTAGTCTACACTTTGCAGGATTTTGTGTCAACCACATCTGGGTTCAAGTCCTAAGAAGACTGCAGAGAAAAGAGGGGTAAGGTGGAGGGAGGATGAAGGAGAGGGAAAGGGATGGAGGGAAAAGAGGAAGAATGATATGTAGGAGGAGAAAGGAAGATGGCAGGGAGAAGGGAGAAATACCTCAAATGCATGAAGAGTTATCTTACAAATTGTGCCGAAGGGTATCTTTATCTCCATTGCGTAAGCGGGGAATTTCAATGTTTATCAAGCAGGAAATATACCTAATATAATCCTAATGCAAGAATTTCCTGAAACTTAAATCTATTAGAAACTGGAAAAAGTAGGAAAGGGAGTTTGTGAAATCTATATGAAGAGTTTAAAAATAGCTCAGATATGGAATTTCTTAAAACAAGAAAGTGGGTGTATAGTTCTTTCTAATCTTACATACTTTATTGCATTAACTTAACACTTCCCTAGTTCCCCTGAGGCCAGCCAGGTTCCTTGGGAGGAAGGTATAGGTTCCCTGGTCACTTTCAGGCTCTGTCTGGAGTATGCACACGGGTACAGGTTTAGAAGTTTCTTCCTCAGATATGTCAGCATATTAATGCATTATTTGGCTCCAAGTTGCCTTCCCTCCCTGCATTTCCTCATTTGCCATTCATCTTCTTACTTTCCTTAGTCCACCATAATAGTCCCTGGGGGTATGCATAAGTGCTTCTAGCTCCTCTAACTGCACATTTGTTTTTACTGTATGATTAAGATATTTGGCTATTATAAAATGATAATGCTTAGAATTCTGCAGTATCACTCCTTCAGAGTAAGGGACAATCAGAATACCTGATAAAGTATCAGAGTCCAGATTTCACGTGGGCTGGATCATTTTGTGTGTGTGTGTGCGCGCACTGCACACATGAGCCAGCTGTCCTTCTAAGATAAAACAGAGCTCACTGAGCGACAGCTGGGAGTGCAGAGCATTTCAAGGACAGGAAGGGATAGGCAGGGGTGGACACCTTAATGGGTCCCAAAGAAGAAATGATGCTTGCCATATGGCAGGGGCCAAGTGGCCCCAATTGTGACTAAAAGGGTTGGAGCCTGGACTATAGGTGAAGGTCCTCTTCCCTAAATGCCCTACTCAGCCTTTATAATAAGCTAAAAACATGGGTCAATAGAGAAAATGGGTGAGTGGTAAGAGCAAAGCTTTCAGAAGGCAGGAAGGATAAATCTGTGATAGTAGCTTCTTTGAGTTTGTGTTGCTGATGCAGTTGTTGGTTGGCAGTATAGCAGCATTAAGAGGTCCTTTAACTGCTTGGTCTAGAGCTATATAGGCCAAAATGTGAATCTGGGTCCCACCACTCAGTGACTTCCTCACCTAAGACAAAACACTTACCCCCTGGAGTCTCAGTACCCTCCTCTGTAAAAGAGGTTTTTAATAATTCTTTTTTTAACATCTTAATTTTATTTTTTTTCAGTGTTCCAAGATTCATTGTTTATGCACCACACCCAGTGCTCCATGCAATACATGCCCTCCTTAATACCTACCCCCAGGCTCACCCTTCCCCCTACCACCCTCCCCTCCATAACCCTCAGTTTTTTTCTCAGAATCCAGTGTCTCATGGTTCGTCTCCCCCTCCAATTTACCACAATTCACTTTTCCTTTCCTTTTCCTAATGTCCTCCATTTTATTCCCTATGTTCCACAAGTAAGTGAAACCATATGACAATTAACTTTCTCTGCTTGACTTCTTTCACTCAATATAATCTCCTCCAGTCTTGTCCATGTTGATGCAGAAGTTGGGTATTCATCCTTTCTGATGACTGCATAATGTTCCATTGTATATATAGACCACATCTTCTTTATCCATTTGTTGATAACTCTTACCCAAAGAAAATTACACCTTTCTTTTCTGTGCCCTCAACCTGTTCCTCTCAGTTAGATCCTCTCCATGAAATCAAAATATATTCAATTTTCATCTGTGTTTAAAACAAAGAAAAGCAAACTAACAACAACAAAAAAACCCCACCAAAACAAAATTTTTGCTTTCACTCACTTTTTCTTCTTTGTTAGGGTTTCTTTTGATGCTTTGGATTGGGTAGTGCATTACTGAGGGACTCTTCTGTGCACTGTAGGATATTTAGCAGCATCCGAGACTTCTGCCCATGAGAGTGTACCCCCCCATTTGTGACAATCAAAAAAATCTCCAGACATGGCCACATGTCCCCTTGGGGGGCAGAATCTCCCCCAGTTTAGAACCACTGCCCTCATGACTGACCCATCTCCCATGCTTTGCAAAACTGCACCCTCTCAGTTTTGTCTCTTCCCCACTAGCTCCACTTCCTCACTTCCCTGTTACTCTTGAGTCTATTCTGCTCTGTCTCTTGTCCCCATTTTATTAATAAAATGGTTCTTGTTCAGATAAATGGTAGCCTTGATACTTCTAAATATAATGAGCTTTCCAGTCCTTCTCTTGATCTCTCAGCAGAATTCAGTGCTTTTGGCATCCCATCTTTGGAATGTTCTCTTCTCCTGCCTCTTCTAACATCACTCTCTCTTGGGCTAATCTGTGATGCCTGGGACACCTGAGATTGCTTGGGACTCTCGCTCCATGTGGAATCACTGTGCTCCAGGAGACTAGCTCAGGGTTGTTCAAATGGGGATAAGAAGGTTTTCAGCATCAAGAGAGGACAAGTCTTACAGAGGAAGCATTTTTCAAGCTTCTGCTTATATTACATTTGCTAGCAATGTCTTGGCTAATGCCCAGGGGTAGTATATGAGAGGGGCCTACCCAAGACAAACATAGAGAGGCAAGAGACTTCTGGTTGACACTGACCTGCTCCCCAGTGAAACAGGTGAAAACTATTCAAATATTTTAAAGCCACTGGAAATGGTCTTAAGGACAAACAGCAAATGAAGAAACATTTATTCAAGAATACTTAAAAAATTCAGTAAGAAAAGTAAGAGTCTGTGACATTTGAACTGATACCCCTCTCTCTCACTCCCATCCCAGTTCAGTTCGTGGAGGCTCCATTCCAGATTGGTATACCCAAGGACAGAGGGCTCCCTCTCTGCACAGCTCCCAGCCATAGAGCTTTATTTGTGGGAGGGGTAGGACTTCAGTGTTTCAGTGTTCTGCCCTCAGTGACCTATTGCTGTCTGAGCCCTGGGTAAGTGCTGTCAAAATATAGGGGCTCCCTTTTCCATTCTATACCCAATTGTAGAATGGAGATGCTACCTGCGCACAGCATACTAGAATGCTGAAGTCCTCATCACTCTATCCTGGGCTCCTAAGGTAGTGGTTCCACACCAGCAGAGATGAGTCTAGAGGACCTCAAGTTACTGCTCACCTGGCTCAGCTCCAGGAGTGGGAGTGTCAGTCACTCAGAGAGAAAACTTACCATTGTCTCCACTCCTATATCCAGAATGCTGGTTTAGAGATTTTGCCTCAGAGGAGAAGCACTGCATACAATAAATAGTTCTTAATCTCTTCTCAAAGGAACTGACTTCATTTGCAACAGAGCATGAAAAAGTTCAAACCTCGAATGTTCTCAAGAACAGTGAAGGCTGTGGTGAAAGGCAATAAGGAAGAGAGTCAACATACAGGCTCAATTGCAGGTTACTTTTTAGAAGAGAACCCCTGCTGGGGACAGAACAGATGTCCAACGCTGACCTCAGGAATGATTCCTTCAAGAGATGTAAATTGTTTGTACTAGTTTGTAGAGCAGTTTATGCTCCATGTCCTCTCTGTACCTCTACCACCTGCACTCCAGTCTAACCTTTTATCATTTCTCATGTGCACTACAGCAAAATTCTAATGGGTGCCCAAGTTAGGATACCCTCCTAACTGGTGTGCAATCCATTCTCTACACTGTAGCCAGAAAAACCCTTTGAAATCCCATATAATCTGGTTGTGTTCTCCCCCATTATAGAGACCATGGGAAAGAAACTTGTATCTCCTGTGAAGTTTGATTTAGTGCTGACTGTCTGTAGGTCCATTTCCTGCCTCTGTCACTTCCTGCAGCACTGTGTTAAATCTCAGCCACTCCAGCCCCAAGCACACACTCTCTCTGATATATCTTTCAAATTTTGTGCCAGGTGGGTGCCACTGGAGGGACTTTTCCTTCATAAAATTCCTCTTTGCTCTCTGTTCTGTCTCTGTTATGGACCTCCTTCCAGAGAGATGTCCTTTGCCCCCTTGACTTGGTTGGACTCCCCACCTGTTTCAGTAACAAATAATCTTTCTTTGATAAAACCAAGGGACTAATACCATAAGTTTTGACAGTGGACCTTAACTTGGGAAAGAACTCCATCATGTCACAGTGAGGTTGCGGTGACACCCTGTGCCTGCCATCTTTAAATTTTTCCATGGCCTCCATTCCCTTTACTTGTATGATAAAATCTACAATTCTTATCTTGGCCCACAAGATTCTGTATGCTTTTAGTCCCCATATCATTGGTTTCTTTGATTTTCATTAGTCATGTTCCCCAGTGCCTGAGGACACATGTACATGCTGTACCCTCTGCCTGAAAAGTTCTTCTCCTTCGTCACACCTGCCAGTCTTTCTTAGTTCACCCTTAATTATCTGTGTAACTCAGCTTGAAAAATCACTTTCTCACAAAGGTCTTCCATGACACCTCACTAGGTCAGATGTACTTTTCCTTCATGGCACAGCTTTTCTTTTAAACTTTGCATTTGTTCATGTCATTATTTGATGGACATTTATCTCCTTCACTAGATTGTGATCACCCTGAGGTCAGTGACTTTATATGTTTCTTCATGATTGTATCCTCAGCACCAAAGCCATTGGTTAGCCCATAGTAGGTACTCTTATAAATATTTATTGTGTATGGAATATATGAAGGCTCTTAGTAATATGATATATATATAATCTCAAATCAATAAGATAGTATATTAGTTAGAATAAACTAAATTCTGCTGTAAAAACACAGTCTCCTCTACCTTCCTATCCCTCCCTCCCCACATATGCACACAAATTGTAGAGGCTTATAATAACAAAGGCTTATATCTCACTCATGCTGAATTCCCATTGTGGTTTATCAGGGTACTCTGCTCCATCTCATTTTTATTCTGTGACCCAGGCTGATAGAGGTTACCATCTGGAACATTGTCTATTTCAGTGGCAAGGGAAGGAGAGAAAAGATTGGTTTAATGCTGGTGATTAAGTACCTAAGTAAGGAAGTGAGGTACTTCATCTCCATATACAGTCCATTAACCAGGGCTAGTCTCAGGATCCTGACCATCTGTAAAAGAGGCAGGGAAATGTAATTCTCTCACGCACTGAGAAGGAAAGAAGAATCAGATATGTGAGACCATTAGAGATCTCCCCACTGTTGTGTTAGTGTAGAGTTGTGTGTGTTAAAGTTCAAATTGAAGGGGTGCCTGGGCGGCTCAGTGGGTTAAAGCCTCTGCCTTCGGCTCAGGTCATGATCTCAGCGTCCTGGGATCGAGGCCCGCAACGGGCTCTCTGCTCAGCAGGGAGCCTGCTTCCTCCTCTCTCTCTGCCTGCCTCTCTGTCTACTTGTAATCTCTCTGTCAATAAATAAATAAAATCTTAAAGAAAAAAGTTCAAATTGAATTTCAAGAAACGGTAGAAAAATTCATGAGGATATGGTAATTGAACTGGGTTAAAGGATGAGATTTGGATAGTCTGGGTGAAAAGGCATTGCCAGTAGAGGAAATACCAGGAATATAATCGGAAAATATGTATAAGGATGTGCCCGGGTCACAGTGAAGAGTGATCCTTGCTAAAGCGGAGAGCGGGTGTTGAGGGACCATGGGAGATAAGTTTGAAATGACAGATTTGACCATTAGCATGTCCACACTCCTCTCTCTCTCTTTTTTTTTTTTAAAGATTTATTTATTTATTTATTTGACACAGGGAGAGATCAGATCACAAGTAGACAGTAGACAAAGAGGCAGGCAGAGAGAGGAGGGAGCAGGCTCCCCGCTGAGCAGGGAGCCCAATGTGGACCTCGATCCCAGGACCCTGAGATCATGACCTGAGCCGAAGGCAGAGGCTTTAACCCACCGAGCCACCCAGGCGCCCCACACTCCTCTCTTAACTATTTTCAGTCTTAATGTAGAGGTATCCTCAGCATAAGGAATTCAGTATATGACTTTAAATATATCAGTCACCTTGACTTGGTTGTACTTTCTTCATTTCTAGAATTCCAGATTTATAACTACATTTCTCCAAGGCTGGGGTTTTTTTTTTTGGTGGGCACAGCAGTCCAGAAAGATCCCGGACCTGACTTATTCCCTTTTTTATTTTTAATTTATTTATTTATGAGAGAGAGAGAGAGAGAGGAGGGAGAAAGAGAAAGAACCTGAAGCAGACTCTGCACTGAGAGCAGAGCCCAATGCAGGGCTCGATCCCATGACCACAAGATCATGACCTGAGCTGAGATCATGAATTGGATGCTTAACCGACTGACTCACCATGACTTGTTTCCTCTTTTCAGGCCTCTTTCAGTTCATGAACAGGGAAACATCAGTGCTCTGCCAGCTTTCGAGTTGAATGTCTTTAACCTCACCTTTAATTGGCACTTGTAGGGATTTTACCTGACTTTTAGAGACCCTTAACAATGACACAAAGTGAAGGATAGTGTAGAATAATAGGTTTTATGGAAACCTGGATGCAACTGAAGGATGCCATTCAATAAATCTGTCCCTAGAAGCTAGTAGCACTCAGTCAATACAAATGAACCTATTTTCTCTCACCTTATATTTGTTAGTTGTACTGGCTTTAGAAAAGAAAAAAGCCATATCATTTGAGTTCTAGTAATAGAAAAATAGATGTATGGGGGAAATTATATTTGAATAAAAGTATTTGTTGAACAAAAATCAGAGTAAAATATTGACTACAGAGTAGCCATTAATGGAGGAAGCTATGCCATGCTTAATTTGCCCTCTGTTCACTGATCCCCAGAAAGAGCATAGTATAGTGACCAATTATGGTCACTAGGATTAGCTGCCAAGATTTAAATTGAAACCCTACCATTCACTGCTGGGTGATCTTGAGAAAGTCATTTAATCATGCTCAAATAGGGTGCCTGGGTGGCTCAGTGGATTAAAGCCTCTGCCTTTGGCTCGGGTCATGATCTCAGGGTCCTGGGATCGAGGCCCGCATCAGGCTCTCTGCTTGTCAGGGAGCCTGCTTCCTCCTCTCTCTCTCTCTCTGCCTGCCTCTCTGACTACTTGTGATCTCTCTCTCTCTCTCTGTCAAATAAATAAATAAATAAATAAAATCTTTTAAAAAAAAATCATGTTCAAATAGCAATTCCTTTCTTCTATAGACAAATCATATAGCTGAAAATTCCTATGTTGAAGCCCTAACCTCAACGTGAGTGTTTGGAGGTAGGACTTTGAAGAGGTAATTATGGTCAAATGAAATCATAAGGATAGGGTCCTAATCTGTTAGGATTGGTGACCTTATAAGAAGAGGAAGAAGGGCACTCTCTTTTTCCTTATGCGCACTTACCCAGGAAAGGTCATGTGGGCACACAGCAAGGTGGCAGCCCTCTGCAATCAAGAAGAGGGTCCTCACTGGTATCTGACCATACTGGCACCCTGATCTCAGACTTCCAGCCTCCAAAACTGTAAGATAATAAATTTTTCTTGTTTATACCACCCTGTCTGTGGTATTTTGTTATGGTAACCTGAGCAGACTACTGCACTCTCCTATAAAATGAAGACACATAGTAATCATGCCTATCTGATAGTGTGTTTGTGAGGATTGAATGTATTAATATATGCTGAGCTCTTAAAATGATGTTTGGCATGTAGTAAGTACTTAGTAGACATTAGCTATTATTATATCTATTATTTCCCTCCATAACCCCTCATTTGATTGTACGATACTTAAGAATTCTACTTTTCAAGTCAGATACATCTCAGCTCGGCCTCTTATAAACTGTATGACATTGTTCAACTTACTAACTTCTCTAAGCCTCAGTTTGCATATGTGTAAGTGGGAATAATAGTAGTGCTGCCTGCCTCTTAGGATTGTAGTGAGGATGAAAGGAGATGTGCATGTAATGTATCTAGCACATAGTGAGCTGCCATACCTGCCATTTACTGTCCTTATTAGAGGTTTGCAGAGCTTCCTCTTTTGCATTATCTAAGTAAGAAACTACCCTCTCCAGAAATCCTCGCACTCCTTGGAGGAACAGGTAATAACAATTTCTTCTCAAACTTGAAACTCTAAAAATTTACTTTCCCACATCAGTCTTACTTCTATTTTCTCACTGTGAGATACTTGCTTTGTGCATTTTGCTTCTTTGTAATACAGGCCTTTAATGTCCTTCTTTCCATCATGATGACACTGTTACATTACAGATGCTAAAGGACAGGGACCATGCCCCTTAAATTCGACTTACTTAAGCCAACAGAGTCATAGGACTGGATGTGACTGCGGAGACTACTGAGGGAGATTTTCTCACAGCTATTTAGTAGTGGACTTGAGAACTAAAAACCAGGCTTGCAGCCTTGTTATTATCTGACAGTGTGAAGTGAGGAATCCATAAATTATCTGTCAGTGTTAGGTGAGGAATCCATAAATCCAACAATACTGTTGAAAGTAGTGGTCTTGTATATTCCTAAGCTGATGCATAGACAAAATTGTATTATGCACAGAATGGCTTCTCAAACTTTAATGAACCTGAGGAGGATGTTAAAATGCAGGTTCTGACTCAGAAAGTCTAGGGTGGGACCTGGAATTCTGCATTTTTAACAAGTTCTCAGGTGATTCTGAGACTGCTGGTCTTCAGACCATTCTCTGAGTGGCAAGGAGGTAGATGCTTTTAGCGATAGTGACTGAAGATTTTTTGCTGTTTTAGTTTTGCTTATGAGTCCATTTTTTTAATTCACTCAAATGTACTCTGAATGCAAAACATTTTTTTAATACCAATGGGAAAAATTTTTAACACGTTTTAAATTTAAAGGCTTCAGTTTGTTTCTCCATATGTTGTGTATTCCTAAATCATTCACAGTGGTTTTATTTTCTAGCCCCTTTCCATCAAATGGAAAAGTGGTATTCTTTCAATTTTATTTATTTCTCAGTATTTATCCTCTGTAACCCATTAAATCATCTCATCCTTCCTGAAAAACTCTTGTGTTTTGACCTATACTTTCTTGAGTTTCTAGTTCTCACCTGCTAAGTCATGCCTGAATCCTGTTCTCTGGCGTCTCCTCATCTCTCTTACACTGTTCTTGAGAAGTCCCACCCACTGACAGAGATTCACTCATTACTTCAGGCCTTGGGAATCGCTAGCGTGTGATCTGGAATCACTACTGATTCCCAAGGCCTGAAGTAATTATTTTATCTGTAGATCACACTCTCTTATCTTGAAGGCTAACCTAAGTTTTAATCATACATGGTCCATGGATTTGATATTTATGACCTGCCAGCCCTTCCAACTCAACATGATGAAAACCAAAGTCCTCAGCTTCTTATCTCCAGACTCCAGGCCATCTGCCAGCCACACCAGGTTATTTACTCCCTTTATCAAAACTTGCAGTGACTTGTTGTTTGCTGCGGAATAAATCTCAAACTTTTCCTTCTGACATTGAAACCCTACTCTCACTAATGTCAACCTTTTTTTTTTTTCCTACTTGTCTCTTCCATTGCTTTGAAGTATGTTTTGATTTAAGTTAGTCTGAATCCTCCTGTTTCCAGAGCATGCATTAGCATTCCTGGCCTTTGTGCCACTTTTGCTCTAAACCGAAAATCCTTACACTGATCTCTGCATATCAAAATGCTACATATCTCTCAAGGCCTACATGCAAGACTGCATCTTTTGTGGTATGTTCTCTGTTCCCCTCCTTGAAAGGAATTCCTCCTCCTCTGGACAGCTCTAATATGTGTTCCAGGCTATTTAGATGGCACCACACACACTATGATCTATCTTATATCTAATCAAATGTCTGCCACCTAGATGTCCTACATCCTCCCGCTTTCTGGCATCACCACTTACTTTCACATCAAAGACTATGGTTCAGATTCCCATCCCCTGGAATGACAGAATCTGACTTCCTTCCTTTCCTCTTAGGCTCATATTCCTCTGCTACATTTAGGGGAATGTTGAGTTGCCACACAACAGTTGCAAATCACTTCACTCCACAAGCCACTTCTCTTCGCTTACTTGGCTCCTGGCAGCTGCTTCTAGCTCTGCCTGGGGCCTCTGCTTTCTTCCTGTTGATCACTATCTGGAGCTACAGGAATCCACCTCTTCTCTATGATTACTCAAAACCACCAATAACAGCAACTTATTGCAGTAACATACTTTCACTGAAAGTTTTAGGGTAATGCAGGCTAATCATACAAGCAGAAGTCAACTGCAATTCGAAGGCTAGAATCAGAGTTCCTAGACATTTACAGACACTCCCTAACAAACTCTATTCCCTGGGCACCTGGGTGGCTCAGTGGGTTAAAGCCTTTGCGTTCGGCTCAGGTCATGATCTCAGGGTCCTGGGATCGAGCCCCACATCGGGCTCCCTGCTTGGCGGGGATCCTGCTTCCTCCTCTCTCTCTGCCTGCCTCTCTGCCTACTTGTGATCTGATCTCTCTCTCTCTGTCAAATAAATAAATAAAATCTTTAAAAAAAAACCAACTCTATTCCCTTGGAGCTCCCCAATTTCAGGTCTTTTCTCTCCCATCTCTTCTACCATAAGGCTTCACAAAATGCCAAAGTTCAAATGCTCTTCTTATGCAGAATGTTTCACCATTTTTGTTGTTGTTTAAACCTTGCCTATTTAAATTAAACATACAAGCACCTCACCTTCCATAATTGAATACCTTTTTTTAAAAAAGGTTTTATTTATTTATTTGACAGAGAGAGAGAGATCACAAGTAGACTGAGAGGTAGGCAGAGAGGAGGAAGCAGGCTCCTTGCTGAGCATGGAGCCCGATGAGGGCCTCCATCCCAGGACCCTGAGATCATGACCTGAGCTGAAGGCAGAGGCTTTAACCCACTGAGCCACCCAGGCGCCCAATTGAATACCTTTTTAAGTGTTTTCCTAATCTTGAGAACAGTTCTGTCCCTCAGCAGAATTCTGCAGTCCTAAAGTTGTTTTGGGTCAATGAGCTTAAAGTAAACTATCTTTTGTAACCATGGCACTATGAGATAGGTGAAATTCTTATCCATCAATTTTTAATGTGTCTCATTTGTTTCTATCCAGGTTACAAACATATTTAGGAAAGGCCATATAGCCCAAATATTTTAGTCATCACAATTTGGGAAAAAACAGAGTTCAACCTTAATCCATCATATATAAATTTTGTGACTTTAGGTTCCTTGGGAAACCTCAGCTTCCTGCCCTATAAAATAAGTACAATAAATTCTACCTCATATAAATGTGAGGATTTAGAAAATTTCTGTGAAATCATTTTCTGGTGCACAGTAGGAGTCCTATTCTTGATACCAGTTTAAAATGTTTGAGTGCAAAAAGGTTACTCTAGTGAGCTTTATTAAATTTCTAGTTGGGTACTGTGTTTATTGCAGCATCCCAAAACCTACCTGATACTATGATTTTCCTTTCTGAATATCATCATATTTACTCTGGAGTCAGTTACATGGAGTTCTACCTTTAACTGAAGAGACAGGAAATCACAACTTTAAAACTTTCAATGTTAAGAGTAAATGAAATGGCATATTAGTTTAGAGACGTATCAGTAATTATGGAAGTATCTTTTCAGATTGTCATGTTTTTCTCTGCACTTGTGCTAGCAATCAAAACCATTGAATTAATCTGACCAGGGTTAGAACTTGGAATGTGAGGGAAATCACCTGAATTTCTGTCACTATATGTGCAGTACAAGATGTTCTAGACACAAATTCTGTGAATCTTGTTTAAAAGCAATGGTATAGGGGACCGGATAACCACTTCCAAATCTCTCGGTCCCATGAAGTTTGGGTAGGTCTCCAGAACTCTGATGTTGCCCCCAGAAAGAGGAGACCTTGATTTCTAGAAGGGACTGGAAGGGATAGCCATTCTCTGGAAATGAGAGGCGGGTAGTAGAAATTGGGATGTGGACATTTCCATTATTCCCTGGAACTGCACAAAACCATTCTGCAGCAAGTGCTCAGTAGAGGTTTCCAGATTTTGTTGACTAATCTCTCTAGCTGAAATGCTTTTTCTTCCATGTACAAAATGTCTCTGTCTTTCAAAGTCCAGTGCAGAAGCAAGTTGGTACCTACAGGCTTTCCAGATTGCCCCAAGTTGTAATAAATCCTCATTTCCTCCTTTATATTCTTAGAGCATAAAAATAAAAGCACTTATCAGAATATTTGTTTACTCATGATGGTGAGAGATCAGTATAGTGTAGTATCTTAAAGCTCATACAGGAAAGTCAGATTTCCCCTTACAAGCTGTTTGGCCCTGGGCAGGTTACTTAACCCGGTTCTGAATCAATTTCCTCATCTATAACATGGGCATATTAATGTAGTAGCTATGTCATGATTTTTTGTTAGGGTTAAATGTGATGATGCATATGAAGTACACTGTTTGAGTAAATGTCAGTAAATGTCACTGTTACTCCTTGTAGAGTCTTCCTGTCATATTAGGTAGAAAGCTCTTTGATGTTGGTGACGGTAACACATTTATTTTGTTGTTGTGGATATGGTCAGTGACAAATAACTTATCTGTTGAAATTTATTTTTGACAATGTTGGCTTAAAAAATCCTGTTTTCTATTTAAAATACTGTAATAGGGCACCTGGGTGGCTCAGTGGGTTAAAGCCTCTGCCTTCAGCTCAGGTCATGATCTCAGGGTCCTGGGATCGAGGCCCGCATCGGGCTCCCTGCTTGATAGGGAGCCTGCTTCCTCCTCTCTGCCTGCCTCTCTGCCTACCTGTGATCTCTCTCTCTCTCTCTCTCTCTCAAATAAATAAATAAAATCNCTTAAAAAATCCTGTTTTCTATTTAAAATACTGTAATAGAAGTCATGATACTTATGATTCTAATGCATGGCTTATGTGAAAGTGATGGTTGCTAAAAGTAAAATAACTTTTCATGCTACAATTTAGAAGATGTTTCAGAATCAGAGAAGCATGTAAACCAAATTACTTAATGTACAGATATCTTCATAACTTTTATTATACTATTTTATATAATAAAAGAGGACTAAATAAACATTTTTAAAAACATATGGAAATTATCATAAGCATAACTTAAACTTTGAAATTTCTACATATAAAGTTTTCCTCATACAAGCATGTCAATAGGCAAAATGGGAAAGACAAGTAAATATTTTGTATAATTCTCCTTTCTTAAGAAGTGTTACCTAGATTAAAATCCATTCCTATAGGAATGTCTAATTTGTAAACAGTAGAATAAATATGGAACATTTCACCTCAGTGCAATTTTTTGTTTTCTTTAAAATCTAATAAAAGGGGGACAAGATTAAGAATTCCTGAAATATTGGAAGTATGTCACATTTGTTATGGCAAACACTGTGCTCTTGAATAAAGTTTTTTTCTTTTAATTTGTATTTTTCTTGCCTGAAACATAAAACTTCCAGTATTTTAACATTCAAGACAAAAGTTTGTTTAGTCATATTTCTGTATATTGTTCTAAACAATCATTTCTTTCAGTAAAATTCCTTCTCTCCTTCTGAATACAGTGATAGAAAACATCTTTGAGGATTGGCATATCTACTCCATCTGGTTTTCTCCACCTTTCTTGGCAGATAACTTTGTGGTTTTTTTTTTTTTTCAGTGATCCAAGATTCATTGTTTATGCAATACATGTCCTCCTTAATACTCACCACCAGGCTCATCCATCCCCCCACCCCCTCCCCTCCATAACCCTCAGTTTGTTTCTCAGAGTCCACAGTCTCTCATGGTTCATCTCTCCTTCCGATTTACCCCAATTTACTTTTCCTTCCCTTCCCCTAGAGTCCTCCATTTTATTCCTTATGTTCCACAAGTAAGTGAAACCATATGATAATTGACTTTCTCTGCTTGACTTATTTCACTCAGCATAATCTGCTCCAGACCCGTCCACGTTGATACAAAAGTTGGGTATTCATCCTTTCTGATGGCTGAGTAATATTCCATTGTATATATGGACCACATCTTCTTTATCCATTCGTCTGTTGAAGGGCATCTCGGCTCTTTCCACAGTTTGGCAATTGTGGACATTGCTGCTATGAACATTGGGGTACATATGGCCCTTCTTTTAGCTACATCTGTGTCTTTGGGGTAAATACTCAGTAGTGCAATTGCAGGGTCATAGGGTAGCTCTATTTTTAATTTTTTGAGGAATCTCCACACTGTTTTCCAAAGTGGCTGCACCAACTTGCATTCCCACCAACAGTGGAAGAGGGTTCCCTTTTCTCCACATCCTCTCCAATACTTGTTGTTTCCTGTCTTGTTGATTTTGGCCATTTTAACTGGTGTAAAATGGTATCTCAATGTGATTTTGATTTGAGTTTCCCTGATGGCTAGTGATGATGAACACTTTTTCATATATCTGTTGGCCATTTGTATGTCTTCTTTGGAGAAGTGTCTGTTCATGTCTTCTGCCCATTTTTTTGACATGATTATCTGTTTTTTGGGCATTGAGATTGAGAAGTTCTTTATAGATCTTGGATATCAGCCCTTTATCTGTAGTGTCATTTGTGAATATCTTCTCCCACTCTGTGGGTTGCCTCTTCGTTTTGTTGACTATTTCCTTTGCTGTGCAGAAGCTTTTTATCTTGATAAAGTCCCAAAAGTTCATTTTTGCTTTTTTTCCTTTGCCTTTGGAGACATTTCTTGAAAGAAGTTGCCCAGAGCAATCCATACTTTCAATGCCATTCCCGATCAAAATTCCACCAGCATTTTTCAAAGTGCTGGAACAAACAATCCTAAAATTTGTATGGAACCAGAAAAGACCCTGAATCGCTAAGGAAATGTTGAAAAAGAAAAACAAAGCTGGGGGCATCACGTTGCCTGATTTCAAACTTTACTACAAAGCTGTGATCACCAAGATAGCATGGTACTGGCACAAAACCAGACACATAGACAAATGGAACAGAGTGGAGAATCTAGATATGGACCCTCAACTTTATGGTCAAATAATCTTCGACAAAGCAGGAAAAAATACCCAGTGGAAAAAAGACAGTCTCTTTAATAAATGGTGCTGGGGAAATTGGACAGCTCTGTATAGAAGTATGAAACTTGAAAATTCTCTCACACCATACACAAAGATAAACTTGAAATGGATGAAAGACCTCAATGTGAGGTAGGAATCTATCAAAATCCTAGAGGAGAACATAGGCAGTAACCTCTTTGACATCGGCACAGATAACTTTGAAGGAGCCCGAACTCCACGATAAGATTGATTCTCTCTAACAGTTTCTACAACTGCCATAACCAATTACTACAATTCAGATGCCTTAAATCAACAAAGATTTATTCTCTCACAATTCTGGGGGCCAGAACTCTCAACTCAATGTACCAGGAGGATTCGTTCCTTCTGGAGGCTTTAGGGGGAGTCTGTTCTGTCTCTTACCTAACTTCTGATAGCTCCAGGGTTTCTGTGGCTTAACCTCCATCTCTGCCCCTGTCTTCATATGGCCTTTTTCTCTCTGTGTATTTCTCCACTTCTCTTCTCTTGTAAGGACACTTATAATTGAATTTAGGGTTCATCCTCATCCAGGGTGATATCCCAAGATCCTTAACTTAATTATATCTGCAAAGGTCCTTTATTCAAATAAGTTCACATTCACAAGTTCCAAGTGGACATATCTTTAGTGGAGTCAGTTTTCAACCCACCACTGAGTCCTTGGGACTAAGGCTGGCTATACTGTAGTCAGAGGTATAGTGGACACGAAGGCTGTATTTTCCTAAAACCAACATTTCTTCAGGACCGTTTGACTGCATTGCCTAGTCCTCCATTAAGACTTCTTAAGAGAGATAGCTGGAGTGTCTTTATTCATTGACTTTGAAGAAAAGCATTTTCCCAGGGAAGTGGTGTCCAATCCCTTTGTGGCCTGTTCTGTAAAATAGGCTTGGCTTATATAGTAACTATGCGTAGAGGTCCACTGACAATTCAAAATGTCATATTAGAAAAATTATCTCCAAATGGGATGGACATAAGTATGTATAAGAAACATTTCATAGGCAAACATACTCCCATTTTATTGACCTAGCCGCCCATGTGCTTGCCTAAATCTTTGCACATTTTCAGACACTTCATATATTGCGGGAAATGACATTAAAGAGGACATAATGTCTAACTTGTAGGATTCTCTGGTGTAGGGAGCACATCAGTTTTGAAAAAGAAAAGATTACAGATAATATTATCCATAAATTATTCAAAAGTTTTGTACAAAAGACTGTTTTTAAAAGTTGAGTTAAAATGGAATGGGGGGCGCCTGGGTGGCTCAGTGGGTTAAAGCCTCTGCTTTCGACTCAGGTCATGATCTCAGCATCCTGGGATAGAGGCCCGAATCGGGCTCTCTGCTCAGCAGGGAGCCTGTTTCCTCCTCTCCCTGTCTCTCTGCCTGCCTCTCTGCCTACTTGTAATCTCTCTCTCTGTGTCAAATAAATAAATAAAATCTTTAAAAAAAATAAATAAAATGGAATGGGCGTGAAGATGATGTATTTTAAGATAGCTGAGAACAGGGTAGAGTGCAATAAGATGTCTAAACATGTTCAAAATTATATTTTGGTGGCCTGTAGTAAGCTAAGCTGGTATGAATAGCATATAGTGAGAGTTTTATTTTTGCTTTTTTTAAAGATTTTATTTATTTATTTGAGAGAGAGAGAGAGAGCACAAGCACAAGCAGGAGGGGGTATGGGAGGAGGCAGAGGGAGAAGGAAACTCCCCGCTAAGCAGGGAGGTCGACTCTGGGCTAGATTCCAGGACCCTGGGATCATGACCTGAGCCAAAGGCATACACTTAACCAACTCAGTCACCCAGGTGCCCCATAGTGAGAGTTTTGTAAGTTTAATTTTTATGTTAGTACATACAAAATTAATGCATTTGAAGATTGTGAAAAGTCAAATGTTTATATATATATCATATATATATGAGATACATATATATGATATATATATATGTGATATATATATATAGTCTTTAAGCACATCTATCTTTTCATGACCCAGAGAAGAATCCTTATTTGAACTCTTTTCCGTAACTGCAAGTGTTAATGTCCACCAGATTATCTCATTGCTCTGCTCTGATTTGAGGATGAAGAAATGTAAAAAAGGAGCAAGGGTATTTGGTTTAACATATAGAAACTTAACATTTTAACGTCTAGACCTTTAGGGGTGTGAAATATTATAAGAAAGTTTAAGGAGAGAGACACAGGTAGTTCCAGGAATAGGATGGGAGATTTGTGGTCTGGTATTAATCCCATACTTGTCCTATTTTATTCTTTTGCAGGACAAAATAAAATCCCAAGGGGCTAGGGAAGATGCATGGGCTGCTTCCATTATGCATCATTTATTTCTTCGCACTGTTTAAAAACTGAAAAGTTGTGAAATTCCCTCTCCATCAGATCCTATATATCCAAAGAATTTCATATTAGCCTTTTCATTATTAATTTTTAGCCTTGGTGCTTATTTAGTGATTCACCTTGATGAACTTCTGTGTCGACGTAGGGTATATATGGGTCAGCTTACTGAATCTAGTACAAGGCCCTGCACACATTTACTTTGGTTAAACTGTATACTTATGCAGCCATATTCACTTACACACTGCTCACATTACATAGCATTACAGCTTTGTCACCTGATTAATGTCCACTTAGCATTATTCACTCTGAAAATTTACTTTGTTACCAAGCACATAAACAAAATGAAATACAATTTAAGAAATAATCTCACAACATTTACAATTAAATTCATTAATCAAGGAAGTTTATAGAAATGTCACATGCAGACTGTAAACTTCATAAATATTCAAGCAGTGAACAACTAGACAACCACATTTTTTTGGTAATAAATGCTGCTTCTTGGTGACATTATTTTAGTGTGAGAGGTGTAAAACATTCCCATCCATTGGCTTGCATTCTTATTTTGAAACCATTTAAAACCATGCACATTATCAAAAAGAACCTTTGTTTTGGTGATATTTCTATTTCTATATGTTCTCCATTTACCTTTCTCTCTAGATTTACTGCCTTGATACTAATTAGCACCTGCACCTGAATTTAGGAAGCAGTGCTTGAATCAAACTAAGTCAAGCTGTCTGTAAAAGGAAAAAAAAATTCCAAGTTCCTAGATTTCTAACTAACACATATGGGCAGTATATTAATATTCTCACACACATATGCCTTCTTAAAATATGAGAATTTATGTATAATTTATTTTGATATATACAAATACAACCACACTCGTAGCATCATACTATGCTGTAATGTACTTTATCTGTTGCAGGTTTACATTCTAATACAGGAATTGTGGTGAACAAATGCAGGTTAATATTTACCACATTCACAGTATATGTTTATGAATTATTTTCATGTACTAGGTGTGGGAATAAAAAGAAGAGAAGTTAAAGGAGAGTCAGGCAGTAATGCAAGACTGCATTGTAAGGAATATTTGAACTGGATCTTGAAGAATATTTTAAGAGATCAAAAGAGAAAGAAAATAGAGACAAGGTTAGGTAGGAATTGAAGAAGAAAATTTGCTGTGGAAGAGGGGCAGAGCATGGAGAGCAGGTTAATTTTAGGCAGCTTAAATGCTCTCAAATGCAGTGTCATCGAACTAGCAAAATCCTCTCATATTTTGATTTCAAGTGTTACTTACTTTATTTAAACCAAAGCCTACATCTTGCCATATCTCAATTGTGGCAATCACCTATACGTTTTCTAATTGTGATAAACCTGTCTTCTAGCTGGACAGTTGAAGACAGAGTCCATGGTTTTTCCTGTTCCTCCCTGGAGTCTGACCCACCTTCTAGTATTCCTGTAGTGAACACCAGTCCAACTCTATTTTAATACTTCCAATGAGACATTATTTTACAGGGAACCTTTTTATTTATTTATTTATTTTTTTAAGAGAGAGGGGGTGGAGAGGAGCAGAGGGAGAAGGAGAGAATGAATCTTAGGCAGGGTCCACACCCAGTGTAGAGCCTAACATGGGGCTTGATCTCACAACCCTGAAGTTATGACCTGAGCTGAAATTAAGAATCTGACACTTAACCCACTGAACCACCCTGGCACCCCAGGGAATCTTTAGCTACTGTTAGAAGGCACTGATTCTTATGTGGTCTTTCCTTATATCCCATTCATCTGCCTCTTGGTAGTGTCTGACAGTGCTAGTGCTCCTCTCTGGAATAACAATAGGCCCTTTTATTCCATCTACTCATCAAGTCCCATGGATACATAAAGGAATAGCTGTAATTCCCATTGTTGATATTTTTTTTTCAATATATCCGTTCTTAATATCTTCATCATTTCCCCATTTTCCATTCCTTCTCTCTGACCTTTTTCCTTTTATTCATCCATCAAATATCCATGGAACCAACAAGCATTTGGAACTAGTAAACACAAGCATGCACAATTTTTATTATCCTTCCAAATTTTGGGTTTTGATATCTGCACTGTTACTACTTTTTTAATATTAAAGGATAAATTAGAAATAACATTGATACTCCAGGTATAATTTAACCAACACAGAGCATGATTTAGTGCTATTTCCCCAATTTGAGTGCTCTTCTCCTTTAATGCCATCCAGGATGCTTAACTATTTACAGTTGCAGTGTACTATAACTTATATCACTTAGTGGTCAACCTTTTTGTCCTGTAAAAACTATGTAAGGCCAAATCTTTCTCATTATAATTTGTAATACTTCTTTTAACTAAATGTAGACCTTTGTAAGTATACATGTTGAATTTTAATTTTTTGGTTTCCTCTATTAAAAATGTCAAAATCTTCTTATTACTTATGTTTTCCTGTTATTCACAAAACTAATAAACCAGCCTTCCTTATCTTCACCCAGGTCATTGATAAAAATATAGAATTGAAATCTTGGACTTCATTTGAGTCATGTTTTCAAGTTGATCTCAAGCTATTTAGCAGTATTATCTGAATATAGTATTTGACCAGCAATTAACCTGTCATTCATGTCACATTTCACAATTCTATCCATCAGAATGTCATGGAAGGCTATTAGGATTGTTCTATAATAAATACATCTTAAAGTTTCCCGTAAGTTAAATCTCTATAAAAAAAAAGGGAATGAGGTTAGTTGAACATGAGTTATTCCAAGTATTATCTCCAGTGTTTAATGCATACTCTTTGAAATATTACCAGTGATAGTTAACAATCTGTGTCCTTCTTGTAGGAATTAATATAACATGTTTCAGACTATAGGCTTCAAATCTACCCCATTTCCAATTGTTGAAATTCACAATAACCTAGGCTTTTGATTTTAAAAAGTAGGCTTTATGTTTAATGAGAATGAATAGCACTATTAATATTATAGGAATAGTCATTATTGTTTTCTTCCCTTTTGAGAAATAAGTTTATATGATATGTTTGAAAAAATACATTAATTTGGGGGCCTAAATTATTTTGTTTGTTTTTAGAGAGAGAAAGTACAAGTGGTAGGGGAGTAGCAGAGGGAGCGGGAGAGAGAGAATCTTAAGCAGGCTCCATGCAGGGACCCTGAGATCATGGCCTGAGCAGAAATCAAGAGTCAGATGCTAAACAGATTGAGTCACCCAGGTGCCCAGGGCCTAAATGATTTTGAACATGGGGCAATATTTTGAAGTTTTTAATATATGAGATAATGTCTATAATTTTATAAAGAAGATGTTTGGACTGTGGGTGGCCTTGGAAGAGTTTTCTGTAAGAGAAGATACATGATAAATGTTTGAAATTAAGATCCTTAGTATAAGAAATCACTAAAAATGTATAACTAACCCCTACTTAAACTTTTAAATGAATATTAATAATCTTTCAACCGTGTAAACTTCAGTAATTTCACCTCAAAACTGTTGAAAATGGATGCTACTGAAAGCTCAAAGTAATGGTACATTGTATGCATTTTATGATTATAGTGGAGGAAAAGTCCTCATAAACTCAGAAAATGCAATTCTGTGTAACTTAGTATAACTTAATGTCCTTGACAGTTTGAATTTTTATTAATACCAGTAACGTGTCATGAAATAGAATATACTATTTTTGAAAGATAAAATAAGCTTTTATTGAAATCTCAGTTTTGAAGTTTCTTTCAAACCCCTGGCTAAATGCTTTTAGGAGGATTCTTTGAAAGCATAGCTAGACAAAATTAAAAGATCCTTGTTGATTTTCTATGAGTTTTCTGCAGTTTTCCTTATTTTTTTAGTTTATCCACAGTCTCCTTCAGGAAATCAGTCTTTGCCTTGTCTTTTACCATTTCTTCATTCTCTATAGTCTTGTTTTAGCTCATTTTTGTTTATATTGTCTTTGGTTTTCCAGTATAGTTTCAATGACATTATCGAAAGATTAATGTTTAGTAATAAAATTACTTCTCAGGTTATCAATAGGATACATCAGTTATCTTAAACCTTTATATCTGTCATAACCCTAATAATGATAATGTTTCACTGATTATGTTTGTTGTGCTGCCCATTTTGAAAAGTTGACGTCAGATGGGACTATGTATGAGATGGGCTGTTAATAGTAGCTACTGCTTAGTGAGGGCCTTTTATGTATAGGCATTCTTCTTTGCATTACATTACTCATTAGCTTATTTAATGTTCTCACCAACCCTATGAGGAAGGCACTTTTGTTATCCCCTTACAGATGAAGAGAAGTTAAGTAGCTCACCAAAATTCACCACCTAGGAAATGGTGAAGCCCAGATTCAAACCTCAGTCACCTAACTCCAGGTATTTGCCCTTAACCACTATTTCCTAATGAAGTCATTTTCCAATTTACCCTGGATATTGCATATTACTAGTTCAAAGCCAGGGGGACAAAAACCACTCCTTAGTTTAGCTGAAGAAGGTGTTCTAATGCATTTTTAGGTGCAAATACCAAATACCTCAAGAGGGTCCATTTACTTTAAAGGAGAATTATACATCTAGCATGTCAGCATTTTCATGGGATGATAGAGTAGTATATAGGAATAAAAACAGTGATCATGATACAAATATAGCTATTTTTTTTCTTTGAAAATGGGCTTGGGAAATGGCGGAAATAAGAATTACAAATTGTTTTTTATTATCTTATCTGTTTTGTTATTAGTTATTGTCTAGGGCCATATAGGGTTATGTAGGTTTTGAACTGGGATAGGACATTGAAACTGATGACAGGGTCACAGTTAGATGAGAGCCAAGATAAAAGACATATGTCTCTTAATGAGCCCCTTCAATGCCCCTTCATAGGTTATTATCACTAGCACATTGTTAAGGTTTTATCTAAATTGTATTTGTGAATTTAGTTCATGTTTTTAACATTTAAATAATAAAAGTTCATTTTGTATAATCTCAATCCAGTTATTACTACCTGCATCTTTTGTTATCAGAGAATGTTAATTATAATTTACTGTGTGCATTAAAAAATACATATATGCTTCATTTAATAAAGGGGCAATTTTACCAGAAAGCATCTGCTTTATCATTAAAGAAACCAACACATTTGCAAATTAATTTTCACCAGATTACCACTTGAATATCTGTAATGTTAAAATGTATGTGCATTTACATGTACCATTTTGCAAAATAAAATTCCTAAGTATTCATTAAATGTCTACAATGTGCCAAGCACTGAGCTGAGAGAAGAAGAAAAATAGGCAAGGTTGCTGCTTCTCAATAAGGAAGAAGATGAGGAGTAGGTGGCATGATTACCAGGTCCAGTGATTTGTATGGGGCTCTCTTCAAGTGCAGATGAAAAGTACCTAAATCATACTACATAGAAGAGTTCCACATATGGCTTTCAAATGATGTGAATCTGACCAGAATTTAAGAATGAGTAGTAGTTTACTAGATGAGGAAAGGCATTTGTTAGTAAAACAGAGCTATAGTTAATCCAGTTTGTTTGATAATCAGAATCTGGTACATTTAACAAAAGAAAAGACCTCCTAGAAAGTCCATGTGTATTATCTGGTGAAGATTTTAATTGGTCCTTAGGAAAGATAAAGATAACTGAGGGTTGGGGGGGTGGGAGGGATGGGGTGTCTGGGTGATGGAAATTGGGGAGGGCATGTGCTATGCTGAGTGCTGTGAATTGTGTAAGACTGATGAATCACAGACCTGTACCCCTGAAACAAGTAATCCATTATATGTTAAAAAAAAAAAAAGAAAAGATAAGGATTAGTGGAGGGAAGGTAATAATTGAGTAATAGAGACCTGCTCAAGGCTCATAGCCTTACTCTGAACACTCATACTAAAGCTGGCTGAAGCTCTTAGAATGGGATTGACAATTGGCTGTCATGAATATAAATTTAGGAGATAGTTGGTGTTATTAAGCAGCTTGGGAAGTAGTTTATGGCATCTATCCAGCTGTAAAAAATTAGAGAGCAATACCTTTTAATTTGATTTCAACTAGTTTCCAAAAAAAGTTGTTGTTGTTACTAATTTAGCTATCCCCCTCCCAAAAAAGCCAAACAACAACAACAAAAAAAACCCCCAGTGTGCTTATGTTTATGTGATTTGCATGCATATATGTATGTATTTTTGAGTCTGTGATATTCATGTCAAAACAATTTCACTTCCCTCCAGTATTCCAAGTATTAAATTTCTATTGCTATCTAACAAATTGTCTTAAATTTAGAGGCTTTAGACATATGTATTTATTATCTTATAGTTTCTGTGGGTCAGAAGTCCAGACATGGCTTAGCTGGATCTTATGCAAGGTTGCCATCAAGGTGTCAGCCAGGGGTCAGTTCTCATCTGGAGGCTCAGCTGGGGTTGGATCCACTTCTGAGTTCATTCATATTATTAGCAAAATTAAATTTTCTTGCAGCTGTGAGACTTAGGGTCCCAGTCTCTTGGTGGCTACTGGCCAGAGGTCACTATCAGCTTCTTGAGATTTTTCTCAGTTCATTGCTAGGTTGCCCTTTCCATAGACCCTTTACAACTTGGCAGCTCATTTCTTCAAAGCAAAGGCAGAGGAGAGCACATTTGCTATCATGAGTCTCATATAACATAATGTAAGCAAGCACAAGAGAGCCCATTATCTTTGCCATGTTCTATTTGTTAGAAGCAAGTCACAGTTCCTGCCCACACTGAAAATGAGGGAGTTATACAAAGCTATGAATATCATGGGGGCCACTTTAATGTCTGCCTGCCACATTCCAAAAAAGACAATCTATTCCAGTGTTAGATATTTTTGCAAGATTTCTGGGAAATCAGAAAATCAGCTTTATTTTTTTAAAAGATTTTTATTTATTTGACAGAGAGAGAGCATGTGAGCACAAGTAGAGGGAGCAGCAGGCAGAGGGAGAGAGAGAAACAGGCTCCCTGCTGAGCAGGAAGCCTGATGCAGGGCGGTGATCCCAGGACCCCTGGATTATGACTTGAGCCAAGGGCAGAGATTCAACTGACTGAGCCACTCAGGAACCACAGAAAATCAACTTTAAATAAATCACTGTTTGAATGGTGTTTAACTGTAGCACAAACAGGCGCCTTTTAAAAAAATAATAAACAGCACGTATAAACACATTTTAAAGCAGAGGTAAAGTGTGCTATAATTGACTTGAGTATTAATTTGTTTTCCTAATGTTATTTATCTTCTGGACCATGTTGAAAAATCATTTTCTTTTAAATGATGATTTTTATCAATATTATATATAATGCTGTTTCCCAAAATTTATCCCATAATTTTTTCCTTTTTGTAGAACTGATGATATATATAAAATATAATCATATATCATTAGATTATCATTTTAGAATGTGATTAAGTTTAGAAGACTATTTATTATTTTCTACATAAGCATATTTTAATTACATTAATGATTTAGAGCAGATTGTAAGAGGAGATGTGATTATATAACCTTTTGTTCTATATGATGTTCATAAGTGTTAAAATATATTTTTATATGAAGATCTATAACATATTGGCAAGTAGATTAGGTTACATTAAATGTTTACAAATGGTCATTTGGGATAAATAAGTTTCACTGGAATTGTGTGCACCATTTCTCCAAATTCATTCTAATAGTTTATTCAGCAGATACTTATTAAACAAGCATTAACTATAGTCTAGAAGTTTACAATACAAGGATGACCATGTCACATTTTACTTGATGATTTTAATAGTCGGGATAAGGCTGGGAGAGTATTATTATGGAATATTTAATAAATGAATACATGAAAAGTCAGAGAGTTAATTGATATATTTCAGGTCACAAATTCAGAGACCCTAGAATTAGGGGTAAAAGCCAGGTCTGCTATATCAAAGTTTAACATCCTTTCACTGCCTCTTGTGGCTCCTAAGTAATGCATTGCCCTTCATTTCTTAGGGAAGGTAATTAATGAATCGTTATTAGGAATCTGAACCCTTTAAAATCATTTTCACAGAAGTAGTTCTAACTTGTATTGGTCCATACAAACTCGCTAGCCTGGTTCCCCAGGGAGAACAGCTAAATTGTGAGTCAGCTGGTGGTGCCTGGAGTTCAGCTTGGAAATAAGAAGCCAAATGAAGTTAAGTGACACATATCAAAATCAAGCCTTTTGACTGGCCTTATAAGCACTATGCTCTACCTCAGTGTCCTAGCCAGTCATAGATTTCAATGTCAAATTCAGTTTACATGATGCTTTTTTCCCCCTTATCCTTTGCCCTGCACCCATTCTGTTTAATAGTTGTAATGAATGACATCTTTAAGAAGTAATGTTTCATCTCAGAGATTTGGAAAAAAACACTATATTCCCGGTTTGTTATTAGTGATTCCTGACAGTATTAACTAAATGTTAGTGACATTGAAAGCCATCTTTAAAAAAAAAAAACATNTCTGTTTAATAGTTGTAATGAATGACATCTTTAAGAAGTAATGTTTCATCTCAGAGATTTGGAAAAAAACACTATATTCCCGGTTTGTTATTAGTGATTCCTGACAGTATTAACTAAATGTTAGTGACATTGAAAGCCATCTTTAAAAAAAAAAACATGTTTCAAATGTGATGTCAGTGGTAACAATTCATGATGAAACACCAGTTTGATTAATGGTTATTTAAGTAGGTTTTAAAACTAAGTTATATGTATATCCTATTGGCTTGTCAGATTCTAGTTATTAAATACATTGATTTCATAATGAGAAAACGCTTATTTCCCTACAGTTTACCTTTTGAGAAGTGCAGTTGACACATATTATTTTGACCAGAGTTAGTATATTTCCTATTTTCACTTTATGCCTGGGTCTTTAAATTTTTTTGCATGAACTTGGCCACATGAAGTGTATTTTTCTCATATTAAGAAAACTGTTGTTAAAAGTATAATAAAGGCAGAATAGCTCATTGTTTTAATTCAGTTGTATATGTGCATCCCTTCGTTTTCTTGTACAAGTTGCCAAATAGTATTTCTCAATTGATATGTGAGCTTGTTGCCTAGGTCATTTTTTATTATTTTAAGTCTTGTCGTATCAGGCAGGGTTTCCGGAAGAGGGTTCACCAATGTTTTTTTCTCCTCCAAATATAAAAGCTCAAAAACCTCTCTTCGTGATTATAATCTGTGGTTGACTCCCCATATTTGGGGGGAAATGTGGGGGTGATGAGCAGAGGTACAGAATAGAGAAACCTGGTTAGATACAGTTCTGGAGAGCAGAAAATTTAAGGAAGAAAAGGTGTAGGAAAAAGTAATTAATGTGAAAATATTTCAGAAAAGTAAATACTCTATGTTTCAGATTTAGATCAGTGTGATCTTTAAGGGTTATGAGAGAATGCCCCCATTTTGTTATTCTGGAGTGTTAATATTCCAGATAATTCACATCACTAAAAAGAAATGAGTGGTACAGAAATGAAAATTGCTTCCAGAGAAATATCTGGCTTACTAATTTTTACTATTAAGAATAAGTCTCACATCCTACTGTTAAGGAAAAAATGGCTCATAGACTCATAGTAAACCCCCCCATAGTATTTTTGCAATTTCCTGTGAGTCTATAGTTGTTTCAAAGTAAAAACTTAAAAATAAAAAGAATAAATCTTACAAACGTGAGGGAAAAAAAATCAATGCAATCCTAACATAATGCTACACTGTAGTCCCCCGTGAGGTAAAATATATGAGTCGATGTTCAATCTCCCTGGTCAGTAAATATGCAGATTGATTTTTTTAAAAGATTTATTTATTTATTAGAGAGAGAGAGAAAGAAAGAATGAGTCAGGGGAGGGGCAGACGGAGAGGTACAAACAGACTCCCCTCTGAGTGCAGAGCCTACAAGGGTCTCTCTATACCACAACCCTGAAATCAAGACCTGAGCTGAAATCACGAGTCTAATCCTTAAATGACTGAGCCACGATGTGCCCCACAGATTGATTATTGAAAAATAGCTTTCTGTATTGTCTCTCTACCTTCACACTTGCACTCCATGATACGTTTCAGTATGGCAGTCATAGTGTGATCCTCTTAGACTATAACTCAGGCTATGCCATTTCTCTTCTCAAAAGCTTCCTTTTCATTCTGAGTCACAGCCAAAACCTCTTCCCAGAAACACACACCATACACCGTCCCCACCCACTTGTACCTCAGCTTTATTTTCTCTGGTGCCTCATTCACTCAAAGCACTCCATCCAAACAAGCCTCCTTGCTGTCCTTTCCTGCCTCAGCGACTTTACACTGACAGTCCACTCTACCTGTAATGCTTTTTCCTAATTCCCTTTGGGTCTCTCTGCTCAAGTACCACCTTATCATAGAAGGGCTATCTTATAAAGCTGCACACTCTCCTCTCCCATGTTCCTTGTTCCCCATGCCTGTATTTGTCTCCATAGAACTTATCATCACCTCATGGAATATATATTTGTTTACTTTCTGGAATCTATTTCAAGAATGTCAAGAATTTTATTATGTTTATGACATACTCTATCTAATATTAGAACATGTAGTAATTATTCACATTTATTAAATAAATAAGTTATTTAATTAAGTAAATCACTTTTGTGGCTGATTTACACAAGTGGGAGTCAATATGTCACCTCTAACTCAGAATTTTTATACAATGATATATGTATTATACTGGTAGCATAAGTGTGCTATATTTTCTATGCTCTCTTTGAAAATTCAGTATCTTAATGCTATAGGAATTAATTACCTGACTTCTTTCCACAAAAGCTCTAATATTTAGAATTAAGTTTCCAGATTACAAGGAAGAAAATAGCCTTATTTACTTTTATGTATTAAATTTTATATATCTTCCTTTTTTCTCTCTTCATTGGAAGTCTTATTAATGAAAAATTCAGACATGTTTGGCTCTGTCACATATATGGAAAGGCATTCTTTTTTGCTTTCCTACACACAGAACATTATAACAACAATCATGCCTGTAACTTCATTGGTCAAGACAAGATTCAATGTTTCATAAAGAGTTCATTTGGAATGAACAGAAACATCTTGACCATAAAATTTTGGATTTCTTTTAAGTAGAAAAGAGTCTTTCACAATTATCTCATCCAACACCTTCCATATAACAATAAGGAGAATGAAAATATTCTTTATGTCCTGGAATAATTGCTGGCTTAATTGACTCTCACTTGCAGTAGTTTGACGTCTGTTCATTCGAACTGGCCAAACCATTCTTCAAGGTCATCGCACTAGACTGGTTGTTCCTTCTGTAATGATTTTCTCTGATGTTTGTATTCTTGGTTCCTCCATCTCATTTGGATCTCAGCTTAAAGGTCACTTGCTTGGAGAGGTCTTCCTTGGCAACCCAATCTAGAGCAGCATTTAGTAACCTGCTAGTACATTCCTTATTTAAACTCTCAGTATAGCATGCCTCCCTATCGTCTCTCTGGAGTATTTGTTTTTACATTTATTATGTGTTTATTGTGAATCTCACTACATTTAATGCAGACAATAGCAGCCTTGATTGTGTCGTTCACTGCTCTATCCCCAGTGACTAGAACATTTTTTGGCAGTGAGTTGTTGCTCCGTAATTATTCATTAATGAGTGAACAACATAATCCCCATTACTTATCATATTTGTTTAAATGATTAAAAGCTATTAGGGACATAAGCATATAGAACTCAACAGTTAAGGACTTCCCTCCAGCCTCATCATGGGTCATTAACAAAACACCAGATTAATTGACCCAATCTTCATAAGTCATCAGGGTAATATGCCCAGGTGTTTCTGATATTGGTAGACTGCTCTGTGATAAATATATTAAGCACTGTATGTAATTAGTTTATTGATGATATGCATCTCCCTTCACCAAGTGCAACCTTGTTATCCTGCATCTGAAAGAAGAAAGATAAGAAGATAGGACTGGTTTCTTTTTTTTCTTTTCTTTTCTTTTTTCTTTCTTCTTTTTTTTTTTTAAGACTGATTTCTTAATGTTTTCCTTTACAGGAAATATTTTACTCCATACTTAAGATGAGTTTTATTAAAATCAGAAAAATGACCTAAAATCTTTTTTATTGTCAGTAAAACAGGTTAATTATATCAATTCAACAAATGATCTTTGAGCACCTACTGTGTATCAGGCTCTTTTCTCATTGAGCTTTTTTTGTTTTGTTTTGTTTTGTTTTAACGGGGAGAAGCAGATGATAAACAATTATCTGTATGGCAAGTGCTGTGCTTAATCTGTTCACATGTTATTAGATCCTTACTGCAATTCTGTGATGCAGGAATTATTATTCCTTTTTCTTTTAACATCTTAGGGACATTAACCTCAGAGGAATAAGACAACGTATCCTGATTCACACTGTTAGTTGCAGAGTTGGGATTTGAACATAAATTTTTATTATTCCAAAGCCTCCCTTTGTACTTTACTGTTTGGAAATAGAATTTTCTATGAAAATTTAAATGCTAAAAATAACAAAAATATGAGCCTTATAAGGCATTAAAATAATTGTAATTTTTACAAAAAATTGATTACCCATTCAAATAGATAATTTGGCTATATGTGTTGGTCATGGAAAATAAGTAAATATATGTTACCACAATATATTACTTTAAATCTCTAAAAAAGGGATCATAATATAAATTAGACTCATCAAAAAAAGATTCAGATGCATAGTTTATCAGTTATTGTCCAAAATGTGGTCATTAAAACAACTCTAAGTGCTTTGAAGTTTTTAATATTAGATTCTGGCTATCTGGTACACAGATAAGCCAGTCTTTAAGCCAACCAGTACTCCTTATACTAATCCTTCACCTAGCTTGCTCTCTAGTCCCTGGGAGATGGTGATGTGGATCCTAGCCCTGAACCAGGGATTCTACTGTATTATGAATTCTGACTTTGTATTTGGACATGAAATACTTTGGAGGCAAGGAGATATTTGTGATTATAAGTACCATGGATGCAAGTGCTTCCAGCAGGTAATCTGGGGCTTGTGATGTTATGTCAGTCATACAGCCAAATTTCCAGCATCTTTTAGGGGTATTGAGAGGGGTATTAACTGAGACATGAAGTGTTTTGTGATTGTGTCACTGGGTATAAAATGGGCAGAATGACATCTAGAATTTCAATCTCTACCTCCCAGATGGACCAGCCAGCAAGATCTTCATACATTATTTGAAGCAGAGTGCTGATGCTTTTGTTGCTGGCATTTTGTCTGGTTTGGGATTAATTTAGTTGTCATGAATAGCTCTTTAGCATATAAAGATAAGAGAAGTATAAACTCATAAAATAAGGGAGTCTCTTAACCCAGAGCATGTGCAGTGCTAAAACAGTCAACTGTATCAGATAAATAAATGTTGAAATCAGAGGTGACTTACTCAATTTTGTATTCAGTCATTTCAGAAATATGTATTCATTCCTTTATAAGTATGCTAGCAGCCCAGTTATATTCCCAATGTTTTTACCCTCAGAAATTTCACTATCGAGGTATGAAAATGAGACATGCATACTCACAATAAAAATTAAGTGACAATTCAAGAGGCAGCACAGGCAGTCTGTGAATAAGTGCCATCTGAAAAGTATGAACAATAAATTCTTTGAGCTCATACAGAGGAAGGATCAAGGGAAGCCTTATGGAAAAACTTGGAATTGCCTTGTTTTTGGAGGCGATTGTGAATGAGTTGGAAATGAATAAACGGAGGATGTGCTAACCTGAAGGAGAGGATTCAACATAGAGTTGGATGCTAGAAACTAGAAATTAGGTTGTAATCTTGGGAGACTGGGGGGGGGGGGGGTTTGCAAAATTAGTGCCTGACCATATTGTATGGGTCTTTGGTTGCAGGCTAAGACATTTGTACTTAATCCAGAGAATAATGGGGACTCATGGAAGGTTTTCTACAGGGGAGTAGAAGGAAAATTCATCCCGTTACAATGACTTATGTCATAGAAATGTGCACAATATCTTGAAACTAGGGAGAGGTGAGAAAGAAAGAAAGCCTTTTGAACAGTGGTTCTTACACTTCAATGTGCTTAAGAATCCACCTATGTAGCTTGTTAAAGTTGTAGATTCCTGAGCTTAACTGAGATTCTGAAAGAGTAAGTCTGGAGAGGGCCCTTAATCTCCATCTTAACAAGGATCAATGTGATTCTGATTTAAGTGGTCTTCAGACCACATTTTGAATAATACGAAAATAAAAGTCTGTCACAATAATATAGGAGTGAAGTGGTGAAAGTTTGTACTGTAATTTGGAAGTAGGAAAGAAAAGTGATGACTCGGGCGCCTGGGTGGCTCAGTGGGTTAAAGCCTCTGCTTTCAGCTCAGGTCATGATCTCAGGGTCCTGGGATCGAGGCCTGCATCGGGCTCTCTGCTCAGCGGGGAGCCTGCTTCCTTCTCTCTCCGCCTGCCTTTCTGCCTACTTGTGATCTCTCTCTCTCTCTCTCTCTCTCTGTCAAATAAATAAATAAAATCTTTAAAAAAAAAAAAGAAAAGTGATGACTCTAAGGATTATGGGAGAATTGATACAGTTTAGAAATGTTTAGATACAAAAAATCAAAGGGGATTGTGGACATTGCTGCTATGAACATTGGAGTACATATAGCCCTTCTTTTCACTACATCTCTTTTTGGAGTAAATACCCAGTAGTACAATTGAAGGGTCATAGAGTAGCTCTCNTATTTTTAATTTTTTGAGGAATCTCCACACTGTTTTCCAAAGTGGCTGCACCAACTTGCATTCCCACCAACAGTGAAAAGAGGGTTCCCCTTTCTCCACATCCTCTCTAACACTTGTTGTGNCTTGTTGTTTCCTGTCCTGTTGATTTTGGCCATTCTAACTGGTGTAAGGTGGTATCTCAATGTGGTTTTGATTTGAGTTTCCCTGATGGCTAGTGATGATGAACATTTTTTCATGTGTCTGTTGGCCATTTGTATGTCTTCTTTGGAGAAGTGTCTGTTCATGTCTTCTGCCCATTTTTTGACATGAACAGGTGAATGGATAAAGAAGATGTAGTCCATATATACAATGGAATATTATGCAGCCATCAGAAAGGATGACTATCCAACTTTTGTATCAACGTGGACGGGTCTGGAGGAGATTTATGCTGAGTGAAATAAGTCAAGCAGAGAAAGTCAATTATCATATGGTCTCACTTACTTGTGGAACATAAGGAATAAAATGGAGGACTCTAGGAGAAGGAAAGGAAAAGTGAATTAGGGTAAATTGGAGGGGGAGATGAACCATGAGAGAGTATGGACTCTGAGAAACAAACTGAGGGTTATGGAGGGGAGGGGAGAAGAGGGATGGGTGAGCCTGGTGGTGAATATTAAGGAGGGCATGTATTGCATGGAGCACTGGGTGTGGTGCATAAACAATGAATCTTGGATCACAAAAAATAAAGTAAAAAAAATTAAATCAAAGGGAAAAAATAAATAGTCTAAGATGATATTAACATAGTTAATTCAAAGTATTTGATAATTTTTGTTTTTACAACTGGATTTGCTAGTCAATTAGTTTACTGAAAACAACACATGTAAAGATAATGTCTAGGTGTGAGCAAAAGAGAAAATATAATATAATGAATTTGGTAATACGTGTAAATAAAAAAATCCAGAAAAAATTAATCCATTATTTTGTATTATATTCAGAAATATTCTGATGATTATTTTCTCCATCCTGGATTTAAGTGATTCTTAGTTAGAATCCCAGAATGCCTTTCATCATTAGTTTTTGTTTTTGTTTTTGTTTTCATCATTAGTTTTTGAGGATGGGTGTAAAATTCACAATTACCCGTATCTTCCCCATTTAGCTAAGAGGGAAACTCCAGGTAATATATTGGAACATCTCTGTAGTTATGATTATTCTATATCCTGGATTTGGGAAAAGATTCTTTTTAAAAATAATTATATCCTGAACTCATAGATACAGAGAATAGATAGATGGTTGCCAGAGGTAGGATGTGAGGAGGGGAGGCACAAAATGGGTGAAGATTGTCAAAAGGTACAAACTTCCAGGTTTTTTTTTTAAAGACTTATTTATTTATTTGAGAGAGAGAGAGAGAGAGAGAGAGAAGAGTGAGTGGGGGTGGGGGGGTGCAGAGGAAGAGGGAGAGGGAGAGTAGCAGTAGCACTCCCCACTGAGTGCAGAGCCCTACACAGGGTTAGATCCCAGGACTCTGAGATCATGACTGAGATGAAATTAAAGTCAGCCACTTATCTTACCGAGCCACCCAAGTGCCCCCATACTTCCAGTTTTAAAATAAATAAGCCCTAGGGAGGTAATGTATAGCATTAACTATAGTAAATAATACTGTATTGCTTATTTGAAAGCTGCTAAGAGAGTAGGTCTCAAAAGTTCTTCTGACAAGAAAATAAATTATAGCTATGTATGATGATGAATACTAGCAAGATTTTTTTTTGTGGTGAGCATTTTATAATATATACATATATCAAATCATTATTTTTTTAAAGATTTTATTTTATTTATTTGACACAGAGAGAGAGAGAGATCAGATCGCAAGTAGGCAGAGAGGCAGGCAGAGAGAGAGGAGGAAGCAGGCTCCCTGCCGAGCAGAGAGCCTGATGTGGGCCTTGATCCCAGGACCCTGGGATCATGACCTGAGCCGAAGGCAGCGGCTTTAACCCACTGAGCCACCCAGGCGCCCTCAAATCATTATTAAATACATGAAACTAATATGTTATATATCAATTATATGTCATTAAAATAGTAGTTTACATTTCCTAGAGACTATCAGACTATGAACCCCTAATCTTGGTTTGGATAATTACAGTTACTGGAATTACAGTAGATAGTGGGTAAAATATGCAATTTTGGGCCTTATTCTCAGTAGCTGTCAGGACAAACTCTAAAGAAATTATTAAGAAGGTTATTACTATTATATTCTAGCCTATATCATTAAGTCATGGGGAATGGTACTGATGAAAGGTGTAAGAAAAATGAAATTTTAAGGAGAAATTAGGACCTGGAAATGTTTCTTTTGCATGGATATTGCCTAAAATTACTGACCTTTCAAAATCTTTAGTTCACCAACAGAAGGAAAAAGATGAAGAAATTCAAGTAACTTGAAGAGTTAAAAAGTTGTATGTAAATCAGTTTCAATTAAGAATACATAGTATTCATATTCCTCAGGGGCACTTGTGTGACTCGGTTAAGCATTTGTCTTCAGCCTTCAGCTCAGGTTGTGATCCCGGGTTCCTGCATCAGGCTCCCTGCTTCTCCCTCTGCCTGCTGCTCCCCCTGTCTTGTGCTCTCTCTCTCTTTCTCTCTGTCAAACAAATAAATAAAATCTTTAAAAAAATAATCATAGTCCTCATTCTTGAAAAGGATCATTGGTTTGAAAGAGGGAAGACTTTGACGTTTTGAAAAGGGTCATGAAGTCAAGTAAAGAGTGCGGACTTGGGAGAAGTTTCAGCTGAGGGGAAAAAGAACTAGCAAGGAAACAGCACAGAGGAAAGGCAGGCATCAAGTCTCCATTTGTGCTGGGCAGCTGGGTATCATGAACAGTGTAGCTCTTCCTTTGGGGCAAACTACCTGAGTCGGACCTATGCTCTTGAGATCACACAGCTTCTTCCCTCCTGGTCCCCTTGGGGCTGACTTGGAAGCTCCTGAAATTGTCTTCTGGAACCTTGACCCTCACTTTTGCCCAAACACAACAGAGAGTAATTCCTCATGGAAAGAATATTATAGATGATTGTTTGTTAGTCATCTAGTATTTTCTTATTCATTAATGGTCAGCAAACTGATCCTATGAAGACCCAGATAGTGAATATTTTAGACATTGTGAGCTCTGTCACAACTACTCAACTCTGTCACAGTGTGAAAGCAGTCACAGACAATAAGTAAATGAATGGATGTGGCTACGTCCCAGCAAAACTTAATTTATAAGAATAGGTGGTAAGTTGGATTTGTGCTATAGCCATAGTTTGCTGACCCTTGTTTTAATGCAATATGTGGTATTTCTATTATGGAGTAGTAGTCTGCTTAGAAAGCTACCACTTCAGCTGGTTAGGAAGCCAAGTACTTTCCTAGCATAGTTTCCCTAAAGCAATAAGTTCCCGATTAAAAATAGATAAGAACCTGACCTAATACCACATCTAGTAAATTCCTTGTGTAAAGAAATGTAAACGGCTTTGGAGGTAACACAAAGTGTGGCTAGAAATTGGGTTCCAGTATTTTCTGGATGTGTAATTTTATTTATTTATTTATTTATTTATTTTTGGTGAACTCTACACCCCATGTGGGTCTTAAACTCACGACCCCAAGATCAAGAGTAGCATGCTCTACTGACTCAGCCAGCCAAGCACTCCACTAGTTGTGTAAATTTTGGCAGTTATTTGGGCCAGTTATGTAAAGTAGGAAAGATAATTTCTACCTGATTAAAAGGCCATGGCTATCAATTGCTGTAGTATAAGTGAAATGCTCACTACAGCAACATCTGTAAATGTTGGGTTTTTTCCTTCTTCTCCTTAGGCCAGAAAATACATATGGAATAGAAATAAAAGTAGAAACAAAGCAGAGTAGAAGGTAACTAGTTTCACATTTAAGATACTGTAGCTCTTTTTCTAACTGAAATACTCATCTCTGGCTGAAAGGTAAAGTCCTATTACTGCTTGGATGTAGCTCAGGATTTTCAAGAGCTCCAGTGTAATACTACAGGTGTTTGGTTCTCCATTTTCCTCATTTCCTAAATCATATGTAATATATGTTTACATACATATATATACATAAATATATAAAATAATGTACATAAGTATATATATACATATTACTTATATGCCAGATACTGTGCTGAGAATTTTACATTTATTATTTCATTTAATCCTTTGCAAAGTAACACTGCAAGGTCGATTCTGTTATCACACTCATTTTATAGATGAGAAACTGATACTTAGAGTGGTTAATGTAGCCTATAGTCAGACATCTAGAACATCTTAGAGCTGGAACTGAAAATCAGGACTTTTTCTGGCTGTGGTGCCCATTCTCTTAATAAGGATGATAAATGACATACCTTTTAGAAAAATGTTTAAATTCAGTAAGACTACAGGTTTGACCATTTTGACTGAATACCTTCAGCAATAATGGGTTATTTGACCAACATCAAAGAGGGACTGGATTAATAAGCACAGTGTGTAGTTTATAACTGGTCACTTAGTCCACATCTTTGAACCTTCACAGAGGCCATTGCAAATAAATCTAGGTCTACATTTGGCACACTCCACAAAGCATTCTGAACAATTCAGTGATGAGATTTCCATTATTTATGCATGAAGAAAATATGCTATTTTCCATGCACTGAGCCAGGGGGAAAATTACTCTGCCTTAGTAATATTAGACCATGGATCTTCCATTTATTTTAAAATGGTAGTGTCATGCTGAGGAGAATAATGGTTAATATCTATCTTCTCCTTCCTCCAAATACAATGTCAAAACTACATTGATTAAAATAAATAAAATCTTGTATCATGGTGTCAAGTCTGTAAGAAGAAAGCAGAAACATTAAAAGCTAATATGTCGGTGAATCTGCCTTGAATTGTGAATTCTATATATTTTTTCCTCTCCCAAGATTCTTATTTCCTTCTATTCTGCTCATCAACTTACATGGAAATTTTAAGTTCTATCAAACTAAGNCCATTTTCCTCATTTCCTAAATCATATGTAATATATGTTTACATACATATATATACATAAATATATAAAATAATGTACATAAGTATAATACGTTTTCTTAATGTTTTTTAAAAGTACTATTTCATTAAAAATTTTACATTCACAAAGTGAGTAACTGGGCTACAATTCAAGTTAGTTTGTTGAGTATGCCCCAGGTAGTGATCCAAATTCTCTTTTTACTTCAGATTGTAAGGGTGAATTGTGATACTGCTGAAAAATAACACATTTATTATTACTTGAGGAAAAGCCTTTTGGCTTAATGAGTTAGACTTACTCATCTTTCAATTAATATCAGCTAGAGCTACTGTAGGAATTAAATTTGGTGGTCTTGGATAATTATCAAAAAATATTCACAGACCCCTTAGAGGTTACTGAATCTAAGTACAAATGGTCAGTTCTAGAGTCTCTTTATTCCTGCAAATTGAGAGGGCATTTCCCCTTCCTTTATCTATTATGCGTGTCTTCTAAATTGGGCACCTAAAAATTGAAGGTCCTTTCAAGTGTGTTTCCATACTTAATTACTGTCTGGTTTAGAGAGACAAAGGCTGATAAAGCCCCCAAAGATCTTTTTTCTTGTTTATTATATGTACATGGTAGAGCACAGTATTTTGCACTAGATCTGGAGTGCAGACAGACCTGGGTTTAAATTCATCATCTCATTTCATCGTCATCATCGTCATCGTCATCATCCTAACAACAATAACAATAGCAGCAAATTTTTATTGGGTACATAAAATGACAGTTTTTGGCTTCAGTGCTTTCCATGAATGACTTTAATTCTTAAAAAATTGTATCATGTATATTTTGTCACTACCGCCTTTTATGGATGATGAAACTAAGGCTCAGCAAAGTTACAAAGCTTGCCCTCAAATCACACAACTTTTGGGGGTTCAGATTAGTTCTGTCTGATTCCTATACCTATTCACTTAACTACAACATTTTCATTTTATTTGTGAGGAAATTGGAACCCTCACAGATACAAGATGTTCAAATAGAGGGCCAAGCCCTGGCCTATAGCAAGAGCTCCACAACTGTCACTGTGAATTGTAACCCTGGCCTTACCCATGCTCTGTGTGCCCTTGGGCAAGTTACTACCTTCTCCGTGACTCAGTTTTTTTATCTGTACAATGAGGATAGTAGTAAATTAATTCTTGAAAAGCAGTTAGAACAGTGTCTGGCTCATAATAAGCTTCATAAATGGTAGTTATCATTGGCATTTAGGTACCCTGAGCTCCATTGTCTTACACCTTTCACCTTTTAGAGTACTTATTAGATGAGTGCCTGCTTCAGAGTTTATTGCTGTTTTTTATACACCAGGACAGTTTGGAGAACCTGAGATAACATTGAGAAGATAGATATTTTTTTCTCTGTCACTACGTATCTTCTATTTGAAACTATCTTAATTCTGCTCTCTTTTCTGCCAACCCCACTTCTTGATCCTTAGGCAACTACCCTCAGTTCTTCTTAGTTGTTACTATTTCCTGCTGTGATGTTTGCTAGTAGCTAAAATGTTTAAAATGTTAGATCATGAGAACATTGTATTTTAATGGCAGGTATTTGAGAAATTAAAATCTTTCCTGACACTAGGAAGGAAACTTTCTGGTAACCAGGATGTTGTAGGGAATTAACATTGAGGAATATATGTGTGCCAGGAAGGGGAGAATCACAGCCAAAGAATGAAGCAGGTTCACCTTCTACCTGAGAGCTACACATATCTTTTAATAAAAATTGTTATTTTAATTTAGTGTTAATTTAAAAGCTAAACTTTAAAAGGAGGATTCTTTTAGAATTCTATTTTAAAGAAGTTCACAATTATTTTCAGCTCCAAATTCTATTTTGACTCACCACATTTTTTTATGCTGCCACAGTTTTAAAAGTTTGTCCGATGATTTAATTTGGGAAGGTTACAAATACAAAGTGTTTACGAATCTCTTGCAGCTTTCTCTCTCAAAGATGGAATTTTCAGCTCCACACTGCTCACTGCTTGTTCCTACCCACCTCAGGTGTATCTGTTCTGTTGGTGATGATGTGGGTTTTATGTCACTGATTCTTATAAATTAGTTGCCCCTCTAAACTCCCTTAACATTCTAATAATTTGTCTCCATATTCCTTTGTGTTTTTTATGTAGATAATGTTATCATCAGCAAATAATGACGGTTTGGTTCTTCCTTTTCAATACATTTATCTTCAGTATCTATGTGTGTGTTGTCTTAGTTGATTAGAAGTATTAATAATGAATGTTTGTATCTTGTCCTTCACCCAAGATATTTCTGATATTTCAGCTTATATCTTTTTAGCTCTCTAATTTTATATTAAACCACCCATCCACTGATATTATTAAACAATTTATCCATTGACTTTTTTTTACAATTTTATTTGTTTATTTATTTTGAGAGGGAGACAAAGAGCATGAGCAGGGGCAAAAGGGGAGGGAGAAGCAGACTCCCCACTGAGCAAGAAGCCCGATGGAGGACTCGATCCCAGGACCCTAGGATCATGACCTGAGCTGGAGGCAGACACGTAACTGAGCCACTCAGGTGCCCCAATCCATTGACATTTTAATTTAAAAACTTCTGTATTTAGTTTATCCCTTTGTCATCTAGGCAAGATCACAGGTTTCAGACTGAGGTTGCCAAGGGCTCAAGTTATGGCTTTCAAACTAAACAAATATCTGAACTTAGGCCAATAATTGCTACTATCAGCCTCCACTTCCTAGATGTAAGCTGGAGTTAATGCTGGAAATCCTTTATTTAAGAAACACATTAATTATAAAATAGTCAACTCAACTTAATAGAAACTTTATAAAATAAGAAATACCACTTTAAATTTATATTTTCTTAAAGGGAAAATGCATACATTTTGCCATATCACTGCCTACATTGTTACTTTTCAGCATCTTAAAGTCTAAGATTAAATCTCCTTCACATTAAGAGTTTAAAGATTCTTGGGGTGCCAGGGTGGCACAGTTGGTTAAGTGTCCGACTCTTGCCTTCCACTCAGTTCATGATCTCAGTATCCTGAGTTAGAGCCTAGCATCGGGCTCAGTACTCAGCTTGGATATTCTCCCCACCCACACTCACAACACTCAGGCTCTCTCACGCACTCTTTCTTTCTCTCAAATAAAATAAATCTTTTAAAAAAATAATTAAAAGAGTTATAACTACTTTTGGCCTTTGGTGGGTTAGGCCTAATTTCATAGTAACAGGCCCCTTCTCATAATCTCTTTTGCATGTTTGAGACTGAGAGTGACATCTCAAGGCATGTTGATTCCTTTTTTAAATTTAATTGTCAAACATTAGAAGCTTAGGATGCTCTTTTAAAAGTCAGCTAGAAGCTTTTGACAGATGGACATTTAGCACCTGAGTAATCATCCTTCAGGTCTCATGAATCAGTCACTTTGAAAGTTCTATAACATCTTCCACAGGATTAGGGAATATCTAGTTTTTTTAAGTATATTACTGCTGTGTGATCAGACATGATTTTGTAGTTACTTCAATGATTAAACAATAAACTACTTCAAGTATTATAAATATCTCATTGCCTTACAATAAAATGTGGAAGTGCAGTCTTTCTTCCTGAAAGAAATATTTTCATTTTCTTTTTTTTTTTTTTAAGATTTTATTTATTTATTTGAGAGAGAGAGAGAGCATGAGATGGGAGAAGGTTAGAGGGAGAAGCAGACTCCCCGTGGAGCTGGGAGCCCCATGTGGGACTCAGTCCTGGGACTCTGGGATCATGACCTGAGCCGAAGGCAGTCGCTTAACCAACTGAGCCACCCAGGCACCCGAAAGAAATATTTTCTTTACTTACAATAGATGTTTGTCTCCCAGGCATATTTTCATTATTTCCACATATGGATTAAGTTATCTCTTCAGTGAGGCAATATACTATAATCTTTTGAAGACATTTTAAGTGAATATTAGGTGTCTATATCTCATTTAATTAAGTCTAAAATTCAACTGTGTGCTGTTCTGTGAATACAAATAACAAATCAAAAATCTTTACCATTCCAACATGGCCCTCCTTGATTTGAATTCATTTCCAAATAACCTCCCCCTTACTTTACTCCAGACCCCTGGTCGGGTTGGTATTCCCAGTATGACAAGCTGCTGCTATGGCAGTGCCTTTGCACTTGCATTTTTCATAGCCTCGGATGCTGGCTGACACCCTTACTTCCTTTACTCCCAAACATCATATGCTAACTTCTCAATTTGCTTCTCTTTGCTTTATAGCACTTAGCCTCATCTGGCATATTTACATACTTGTTTGAGTTTTTATTCTTTCTTCCAGTTAGAACAAGAGAGCCAAAACTGTACTGTTTTATTCAGTTCTTTCCCTCCAGATCTTATGTTTGGCACATACTAAGTGTTCAATAAGCATTGGTTGAATGAATAAATTAATGTTGAGACAATGAGGTAACAGATGTTTTCTATGTAGAGTTAGGATCACATGGGTTACACTCAACATCTGCAGAAGACTCGCACAGTCCTTTTAGTCTCTCTAGAAAGACTCCTTGTGATTTTCAAAACGTTAAATTTGTGAAGAAAGAAGTACATTGTTGTAAGGATTAAATAAAATAGGGTATGAAAATGATTTGGAAGAATGCCAAAAGTTAAATATTTGATAAATGCAATAAACTTACTTCCATCACAATTCATCATTTCCTCTTTCTCTGCTGTCACAATGGAAATGTTGGCTTTGGTCTAGTTTAAGGAAAATCCTTTCATCTTTATCTTAGAGTTCAATCTACTTTTGCTTTCTGAGGGACAGCCTATCATCTGTTATTCTCCTTCTGCTCATATCCTTGATTTCTTCTCTATTTGTTTCTTACTCATCAACTTACCTGATTCACACGGAGGGGACCCTTTTGATAATATACACAATGTAAATACATTGCCTTTAGGGGCCCTTCCTAAAAGGTGATTCGTTATGAGGTATTTGCATACTTATCTACTTATCCTTCCTAGAGATTCATAAAATTGCTTGACATTTCCTGAATTTCCAGTGCCCCAGAATTCCTCTCATCCCTGAAATTTTGCTAGTGCCAATTTCTTCCCAGAATGCATTTACCTTTGATGCTCCCCAAGACAAACATATATAGCTATACATACATATTCATATAAGGTACAATGAACTGATTTCACCTTGTGCTTGAGGTCTTGGCATTAGCTTCCTCATCGTGAAGACCCACTGACCCTTACAAATTGAATGTTCCTCTTGTGTACCAGACATTACATATTCCCATAGACACCTATGTCTCACACACTCTGTCTCTCTCCCTTAGTTATACTTGTCTGTTTGTTTGCTTCCCTTAAAGACACAAAGCTCCTTGAGGACAAGTACTTTTTCATGTTCATCAATTAAATACTGAAGTCTGCATGAGAACTGACACATAACCAATATTTTCAGCTTGAATTGACAAGTGGAGTAGTGTTGTTAGAAAGTTACAAGATTGGTTTCTGGTAAAACTGAAACCTGTAGGGCCAGCCAAGCACTTACTGCTGAATTTCCATTAGTGTGCTAATCAAAGAAAAATGTGCTCAAATGTAGCATTTCTTAGTTCAACATTTATCACATATTGCTCTTTGTTTCATATTAGAGAAAAAAATTACTAAAAATGATCTAATATATGGAAACAATGGGATAGGGACTTTAGTACTAGTACTTAGAGTGGTAATATTAACAATACTATTTATTTATTTATTTTTAATTTTTTAAAAAGATTTTATTTATTTACTTGAGAGAGAGAGACAGTGAGAGAGAGCATGAGAGGGGAGAAAGTCAGAGGGAGAAGCAGACTCCCCGTGAAGCTGGGAGCCTGATACGGGACTCGATTCCAGGACTCTAGGATCATGACCTGAGCTGAAGGCAGCTGCTTAATCATCTGGCCATCCAGGTGCCCTTAACAATACTGTTTAATATATGTATAGATTTTTACAATTCTAAAAGCCCTTCCTGTATCCGCAGGAAATGCCCTAACCATGTTTCTGAAAACCATTGAAGACTTGGGTAAAATCTAAGACTCTGAATGCATCCTTTGGATATTCCTAACTAGGCAGCAGTTTGACTTTGTGAAAGACAGTATCTGATGATGAAAATTTCCAACTCTATGATGACTGGCATCATATTGATACATCCTAACAAATAACACGTGTATTCCGGTATACGTAGGATATATGCAAAAAGAAAGTTTCATTTAAATCTTCCTCTCATCATGAAGTTAACAGTGGACCCTTAGTTATCATAACTTATATTTAATTCTGTGTTCTGAATTGAAATCGTGCTTGCTGACTCTTAGGTTTTTATTGACATTATTTCTGCCAGAACTCTCCATCATTATTGACAGGAATGTTCTTCCTTGTTAATTGTCCAGGAGAACATTGAGTGATTGATTGGATTGCTAGGACAGATTTGAAATGCTTTGGCAAAAAAGGGTGGTGTTGGTCTGTAATCTCTGTATCATGGTAATGGCGCCAGCTAACTTATTATTTAGGTTTGCTCAGGAAAAACGCACTGATTATTTACTGGAATTTTCACCTTTCATATAGATGTGCTGACAATGAGTGGTGAGAGCTTTCAAGGAGGCCCCGTTTGAACCCAATAGTTTTTTTAAAAGATTTTATTTATTTGACAGAGAAAGAGAGATCACAAGTAGGCAGAGAGGCAGGCAGAGGGAGAGGGGGAAGCAGGCTACCTGCTGAGCAGAGAGCCCGATGTGGGGCTCAATCCCAGGACCCTGAGATCATGACCTGAGCTGAAGGCAGAGGCTTAACCCACTGAGCCACTCAGGTGCCCCTGAACCCAATAGTTTATAAAGACCCTATCAGATTATACCCATTAAATTCCAGCATTTACGGTTAGTCAGTAGGGAAAATGGTTAATTTATTTGACATACAAGTATGGAAAACTGACGTTCCCATTGAATATTTCCATTTTTGGTTATTTTAAATATGAGTGCACAACCCTTAGATTAATGAAAAGAGTTTTTAAATGGAAGACTAGAAATCTCAATTTTTAACCATGTAAGATTTTCTTTTAACATAGAGACAACAAGAGTCATAGATAAAGTGTATATTTTCATGAGATCTGGACTCTTGAACTACATTTGCCAAAAGTATTTGAATCATGTGGGCAAGTCTACTAAGAGAACCTAAAGTAATTTTGCAGCTGTATAGTGAGGGAATATGTCTGGATCAGTAGTCACTGAAATATTGAAGTCAGCTAAGGAGTTTTTAAAAATGCTGTCATCTGGGTTCTCCCCCCAGAAATACCGATTTCATTTGTTTAGGTGTGGTGATGGTTTTCAAATTTTATTTAGATTCAGAATCACCTGGCCAACTTGGTAAATGTACGAAGTCCCAAACTCTATCTGCTTCAAGGAGCTTGGGCTTTTGTGTTCTTAACTTGTCCTCTAGGTGATACTGATAACATCACAGTTTGAAATCACTGGTCTAGAGTTTAACATCAGAAGTTTTTAATGGTCTCCAAGGTGATAGTCCTTAGGTGCAACCATGGTTGGAAACCACTGAGTAAAATCAAATTTAGGATTCTTCCAACTCTATCAGGAATAATCCAAATTGGTAGCTTTTATTAAATAGTTATTATGTATAAGGACTTGTGCTAAGTGTTATCTCTTTAAATAATCACAAGACCCTATGAAGTGGATAATACTACTACTTTGCATATAAGAGACATGGAGGGTAAGTAATTTAGAGCTAAGGTCACATGAATAAGAAGTGGTAGATTGGAACCTAAGCTGTCTTACCTCAAAGGCCACACAATAAACTACTACTGTAAGTAATCTTTTGGAATTATAGGAGAAGTTGAAAATTATCAAATTGGGGACATCGGTACTTACATGATTTTCTTTTGAATTTTTTATTGAAGTATAATTCACATACAATATCCTTTTAGTTTCAAGTATACTTCATAGTGATTTGATATTTTTGTATGTTATAAAATGATCCCCACCTTGAGTCTAGATATCATCTGTCACCATACACAGTTATTGGAGTATTGTTGACCATATTCCCTATGCTGTACATAACATCCCCATGACTTATTTTTTTTATAATCCCCTTTTTTTCTTAATCCCCTCCACCTATTTCACCCATCCCCTCAATCCTTCCCCATTCTTATAACCAACAATTTGTTTCCTATATGTATGAGCGTGTTTCTGTTTTTTTGTTTTGATTTCACATATAAGAAATCATATGATATTTGTCTTTCTCTGATTTATTTCACTTAGCATAATGCCCTCAAGGTCCCCCCATGTTGTTGCAAATGGCAGGATTTCCTTCTTTTTTGACTGAGTAATACTCCACTGTGTGTGCATGCGTGTGTGTGTGTGTGTGTGTGTGTCCATATACATATCATCATGTGTATATGCACCTATCTGTAGAAAATTATGTTGTTTCCATATCTTGGCTATTGTAACTAATGCCGTAGTGAACATGGGAGTGCATGTATTTATTTGAATTGGTGTTTTGATTTTCATTGAAACACTCAGAAGTGGAATTGCTGGATCATATGGCAGTTCTATTTTTAAAATTTTTTTGAGTAATCTCTATACTGTTTTCCATGATTGCTGCACCTATTTACATTCCCACCAATAGTATAGGAGGGTTCCCTTTTCTCCAAATCCTCACAAGCACTTGCTATTTCTTGGCTTTTTTGATAATAACCAATTTTTGTGAGGTGAGAGCTCATTGTGGTTTTGATTTGCATTTTGCTGATGATTAGTGATGTTGAACACTTTTTCATGGGCCTACAGGCCATCTGTATGTCTTCTTTGGGAAAATGTCTATTCAAGTTCTCTGCCCATTTTTAAATTGGGTTGTATGTTATTTTGATATTAAATTATGTAAATTCTACATATTTTTTGGATATTAATCCCCTTATCAGATGTATGATTTCTAAATATCTTCTTTTATTCAATGGATTGCCTTATCATGTTGTTGATGGTTTCTTTTATTGTGCAAAACCTTTTTAGTTTGATAAATGATTGTCTTATTTTTAAAGATATACCTGACTTGTAATTATATAGTAAAGACAAAAGAATCATTTATAAAAAAATAAATGGAGAATATAAGGAAAAGAAATTGTTCATTAATTAAAAGAAAGAAGAAAAAAGAGAGCAGGTTAGGTTTGAATAATTCTATTTATTTTGGAAAGAAGATCACAAACTACTTGTTTGTACTGTTAGTGTTTGAAAAGCAAGACTGTGAGTTTCAGATAGATATTCTGCCATAACTCTACCGAGGAGAAAGGTGGCAAGAATTTCAGAGGAAAAAAGAAATTTGTATACTTCTTTGGAATGGTTCTAGTTATTAATAATGCGATGAGTTGGAAAAATGATTTATACTGCAAGCACTTCCTTTTCTCTCCTTTCTTGTTGGAAAGATACCAGCTCAATGCCTTCATAGGCATAGAAAATTCTTTGGCCACTGCCATTAGTCACACTTGTAAAGGGAAGAGAGAATGCCTTAGTCAAGTATGTTTTCAGTTAAAAAAAAGAAAGTATGTTTTCAGTGCCACATAGAGGGAAGTGGTACTTTGGGGACTGCCTTTCTCCTCTCAAGACCTGGCCTTTCTCAGGTTTTGTTCATGGGCCTTATGGGCAAAATGCCAATACTGAAATGTTGGAGGAGACATTTCCTACCTTGAAGGAGAAGAAGAAGGAGGAGGAGGAGAAGGAGGACAAGAAAGGAAAAAAGGAAGGGAGGAGAAAGAAAGATACCGATGTAGAAATGCCAAATGTCATTTTTGCAAAACATTAAATTTAGTTGCTGCCTCTTAGAGAAGGGAACAGTGAGCAAAGTGAGCACTCATTTTCATTGATGGTATTCCATCAATGGCTTGTATACTGAGCATTCACTATATGGAGGTCTTTGGATTTCCAGCACTCTGGAGAGTCTGAGAGATGGTTCCTGATTCTGGTACTTTAGTATTCATTATATGATATGCATAAAATATATATATTGAAGTGTGTCAAAATTGACTGTATATGGTAAATAGAATAATTACACTGCCAACAAGCTATTTTAAGTCCTAAATAAAACTGTATTTCAAATAATGGATGGTACAGTGCCAGTTCCCATAAAGTCTAATTCTAAAATTAAATATAATTTAAAATATAAAAAAGGTACAAGAAAAATATATGTACATTTATTACTCTGAAACTTTCTGGTTTCTCAAAAATGGCCAGTATTGCAGGAAAATACTAAATAAAGGAAGACAGATAGAAATGGAATTTGGATTTTAGTGCCAAATATGACTCTGATTTCTGTGGGATAATAGTGATACGTGTTTTGGAACGCTTTGGTAATAGAGCTATATTCTTCTGCTGAATGTGGCAGAAAGACAAAATTGCAGGCAGGCACTGACAGAAGAAATCCCTAAAGATAAACAGAGGTTTGTAATGGAAAAGGTTCCCCAACCTTAACTGTGGCCAGCTATCTCAGCACTGACAACCGTTCACACTTTGATTTCTAGCTAGGACCACTCCTCGGGACCTTAATCACAGAAGCAGCAGCAACATGAGATACCAGCTGGAGGATGATCTTCAAGAGGAAACAGTGGGCATTCTCTCTGCTATGACAGAGATCCACATAATATTTAACCCTTTGTCAGGGAAAGAGGCCGAAATAATCCTAATATTGGGTCCTCACCCAGATCCAGATTTTTAGCAAACTGCACAAAAACCATTCTGGGCAACTTTGCCAGGTCACATCCCTTATCTTTAGAAGCCCCAGCGTGGGGCTCATCGTCAAAAAGCTGTGAGAATCAGACAGGAACCACCGAACTCCATTTCTTGAAGAAGACTGAAGCAAGTGGAGGTGCAGAGGAAAGCTCAGGGACAGTGGGGGCCGTGGGGGGAAGGAGGCGGGGGCAGGGGGAGGGGAAGGATCAGGAGGACAGGTCTGACTTCTGACTGGCTAGGGTGGTTTTGGAGAAAGTCGCCGCTTGGCTCACCAGTCAGGAGCTGTCCAACTTTTCAGCAGCTCTGGTCTCAGGGTTCAGGCGCTCTGGACTGAGGAGGCTGCTACCACTACTGCTGCTGCTTTTTCTGCGTCTAGAGCTGCTAACAATTCCTGCTTTCGCTGCAGGCGCCCAAACGAAGGAAGGGAAGAAGAAAGGGAGGAAGGAGGGAAGGCTGTTGGTGAAGCCGCGCACCGCGCGCCCTAGTCTTTGTGAACTGGGGAGCCCAGGAGTATCTCTCTGCCACAACCACCGTGGAGGGAGCCCTGTCACGTTCTGTGACCCCTCCCGCTAGCAGAGCCCCCTCTCGGTCGCCCGGAGCCTCTGGTGGCTTCAAGTAGGAAGCTGAGCCCAGCCTCTGTTCGGCTCCAGAAGCGGCTGCGGCAGCAGCAGCAGCATCCGGGAGGCGCTCGGGCCAGCGCGGTGAAACCGGCTGGACAGCAAGGCTCGGAGGTGCGAGCTAGGATGGAGGCAGAGGGCAGCAGCGTGCCGGCCCGTGCGGGCAGCGACGAGGGCAGCGACGGCGCCGGAGGGACCACACTCAAAGCCCCCAAGCACCTCTGGAGGCACGAGCAGCACCACCAGTACCCGCTCCGGCAGCCCCAGTTCCGCCTTCTGCACCCCCATCACCACCTGCCCCCGCCACCGCCG
>LNAC01000799.1:450200-523374 GCA_002007465.1 Ailurus styani | reverse complement strand
CCTCCCGGGGCTGCACGCGGCCGCTACGCCTCGAGCGGGGCCACGGGCCGGGTCCGACATCGCGGCTACTCGGACACCGAGCGCTACCTGTACTGCCGTGCCATGGACCGCACCTCCTACGCCGTGGAGACCGGCCACCGGCCCGGCCTGAAGAAATCCAGGATGTCCTGGCCCTCCTCCTTCCAGGGACTCAGGCGGTGAGTGGAGAGCGCCCCCTCCCCCATTCAGACAAGGGGTCACCTCCCCAGTTCTCAAATTCTCCTCATTGGTCTATTTATCATTAGCAATCCAGGACCCAGGGCTAAATTCTATTCAGGGAATTGGGGGAGGGAAAGCAGGGGCGTATTTGTTCTTGCCTGAGAGGGTTAGGATTCACCTGTGTGTAAGAGACCCTGAAAGTACAGTTTAAATGTTTGTGTGTGCATGTGTGCGCGCGCTCGCCCATGTGTGCCTGTGTGTGTGTGTGTGTGTGTGTGTGTGTGTGAAAGAGAATGAGAGATTTCCAGTTGTCTCTACCACCCACCATCATCTCCCCACCCACTTCCATCCCACCCTGGCAAGTGGGGCTAAACAGGCATATTCAGTTTGCTCTGTTGCAGTAGGAGGAAGAGTGAAGGAAAGGGGTGGGGTTGTTGAGCCAGGGAGACTCCCAGGAATCAGTCCACTCCCCCCAGAGTGAGGGGGGTTGGTGGGGTAGATCTGATGGTGACTGGGAATGGGTGAGACCGCTTGGTCCCAGGATTGCAGCTCAAAGCCTGAGAACGACTCAGTTTCTCTTTGTCTAAGTCAGGAAGTAAATTGAACAGCTAAAGGGGAGAACAAACACGTGGGTGACTTGGAGAGTTTGGAGCAAAATGTTCAGCAATCCTCAGGAGAGGGAAGAGGGAGGGATGGAAGGAGAGAGCAAGGACTCTGTGGGAGTTACAGTGTGTTGGTATGTGGTGTGTGCCCGCTATATGTGTATCCATCCAGTTGTCTTTGCAAAATCCCAGGAAGAAAGTACCTCGTTTTATTTAGCAGCAGGAAAGACGCAGAGATTTGATTACAGTGATTTCCCCTTAATGTAAAGTGCTCCGGAAGACAAGGCGAGGAAGCCGCATGTCACCCGGAGTTTTAATAGAAGCCAACCTCTCCCATTCCAAGGAAATGAGTAGTGTAAAGAACCAATTACAGCTACTCTGAGAACTGAGTTTAGATTCTTAACTCAGGCATGGAGGTGGAAGTTGGCCCCTTCCTTGCAACCCAGAAACAGCTCCTTTCTTCCCTGTACCAGGCCCTCCATGCAAGGAATGCCCTGCCCCATACCAAATGCACACAAATAAGGTTTCATTATCTAACCTTAGAAGTGGGCAGCCATTGATGAACTACACATCCAAACCATATATCTGGATGATGAGTAATTATAAACTGTCTATCAGGTGGGGGTTCAGAAACAGGAAAACTCAGGGCTGTTTGTTCAATTGTAATTGACAGTTGTTTGTCGAACTATAATTGACAGTAGGTTGGGTTTATCAAAAAATATGAATAGTGTTCAAATGTATGTCGTTCTCCCCACCCCCTTTCCTTCCTCCTTCAGTCTATCTCTCTCCCCCTTTCTCTTTTTCCCTCCCTCCCCCTCCTCTCTCTTTATCTCTTTCTTTTTTATGAGCAAGTCTCTCTGTGTGTTGTGTACATGATGGTCAAAGGAAATCTAGCCGAATAGAATACCCCAACACTTATATACCCACATACTTCTTATACTCTTTGCCTTCCTCACACCCTTAGGTACTGGACATTTTTTGTGGTGATGTCCTTATACCTGTTAGGTAAAAAGAATGAGAATTGTGGTTAATAATCACCATTTAGATAAATTTAAGTTTTGAAGATTGGTGTGATTTCAAGTATTCATAAAGGAATATGCAAGTTTCATTTTTATACCTCAGGCTTCTAAAGCCCACATGCTATGTTACATTTTGTTTGAAGAGGTGAATGTCCTCCACTTGGGTAGAGCACTATGTACGTGGGTCCCCAGTGGTGGAATAAAGACAAGCATGGCACTTCATATGTTTGAGCTATAAACATTTGTGAGACTCAGGTTTTAAAAATACTAAGTAAGAACAAGAGTTCTAGATTAATCTGTGGGTTGATTGACTTTGTAGAGTCTCTAAATTAAATTCATTTTTTAATAAAACAGAATATGCCTGAGAGGGTGGAGAGGGAAAATAAGCTAATTGGAGTAGAGGTATTACATCATTGATTTGCAATTTTTTTTTTGCTGTGCTCACTAAACTGATTAATTCTTCCATTTGTAATTTCTTAATTGAATGGTTCACAGAAAACTAAAGATGTATAATATTTACATATAGCTTCCACTGTAGCTCATCTGATATATCATTCTCATTCTATTTAAGAATTATTGGACTTAAAACTCTTTGCATCACTTATGTATTTCCCAAACATTCATTGCATGTCAAGGTTTTCCTTAATAGAATTGCTTTTGTAAATAAATATACTTTTCAAGAAGGGCATGGATATTACTTTCATTCTTTAAAGAGAATGGTAGGAATGCTTTAAAATTATCAAAAAATCACATTTATTAACTTATTTGAACCCATTAACAATACTGAAATAAAGTGGTATTGTCCCCACTATATATATATATATAGATGTTATATATATATATATATATATAAATGTTATATATATAAATGTTCTCAATATAGAGAACATTGAGCCCTAGAAGATATGAGTAACTTGTTCAGAGTACATTGACTATGAGTGCCAGAGCTAAGACTGAAACCCCGGTCTCCTGCTCAGTGAAGACAGTGGGCACTCCAAAAATCAATGTGTGCAGAACCTGGGCATGTTGACAGGATCAAGAAACATATAAAACCAAACATGAAGTTTATATTGATTGATACCACAGGACATAAAGTCCAAATAAACAAAAAATGAGATATAGTTTAAGTCCTTTAAAGAAAAAAAAAGACAGCATAGGCTCTGGAAGCAATGAGAAATTTTAACTTTTATTTTTAAGTTTTGAAATCCTGGCTGTTACACTGGTGTTAATTATCACAAGAGAGGCAAATTAATCAGTGTATTTGTTGACTTTGTACATTGCATATAATACAATAATAAATATGAAACAATGTTCAGAGAATTAAAGTTAATCAGAGCACTCAATGTTGTTTTCAGTGATCTTCTAAAAGGGAACAGAAGTGTGAGACATGTGCAAAGTATGTGTGTGTGTGTGTGTTTGTGTGTGTTCATGTGTGCATGTGCCATCATTCAAATGGAGGACTTAAGTTTTCTGTCAAGTTAATGTCTCTGAAAAACTCTCATGGGTGGATTGATGAATGATTCCCTATGGACTACCAAGAAAAATATGTCCTTTAAAAGGCTATTTTTAGGGGCACCTGGGTGGCTCAGTGGGTTAAGCCTCTGCCTTTGGCTCAGGTCATGATCTCAGGGTCCTGAGATTGAGCCCCACATTGGGCTCTCTGCTCAGTGAGGAGCCTGCTTCCTCCTCTCTCTCTGCCTGCCTCTCTGCCTACTTGTGATCTCTTTCTCTCTGTCAAATAAATAAATAAATAAATAAAAATCTTTGAAAAATAAAAATAAAAGGCTATTTTTAGCATGTATCCTAGCATTTCTAGATATTATTATTGTCTTGACTGAAATTTTCAAAACTACAGTATGTAAAGGAATGGGAAATAGGTTTACTTGGTTTAATGTGGAAATTTGTAAAATAGGAAGGAGGCAATCCTCACACATTTTGTGGTCAAGTCTTTTGATTCTTTGGAAGACATAAGAAAGTAGATTCATTTTTTAATCTTAACATAAAAGTAATTTGAAATAATAAAATTACAAGGAATGAGTATGTTACCAAGAAAATGAAATGAGATATTAATGTCAAATTAATCACTTTAACCAATAATTCTTCAAAATGTAGTAACTGTTAAATTGAACTGATAAAGGATTTACTTACTTCTTTGACTTCTTTTTACAGAACAAAATATTTTCCTTCTCAGTAATGTGCATTTCTAAATCTGCAGGAACTATAAATTCTTTTTTTCCTTTAAGATTTTCTTTGTTTATTTGATAGAAAGAGAGAGAGAGAAAGAGCACAAGGAGGGAGAGGGGCAGAAGGAGAGGGAAGCCCAATGCAGGGCTTGATCCCAGGACCCTGGGATGATGACCTGAACTGAAGGCAGATACATAACCGACTGAGCCACCCAGGCACCCAGGAACTATATATTCTCAATAGCAAATTCAGGTTAACATCATTAATCATCAGGGAAATGCAAATAAAAACCACAGTGAGATCTTACCTCACACCTGACAGATTGGCTATTATAAAAAAGAAAAGACATAACAAGTTTTGGAGATTATGTGGAAAAAAGGGAATCCTTGTATACTGGTGGGAATGTTACCTGATGCAGTCGCTATGGAAAACAGTATGGAGGTTATCAATACATTAAAAATAGAATTATCATATGATCAGCAATTCTACATCTGGGTATTTGTCCAAAGAAAATGAAAACACTAATTCAAATAGATATATCCATCCCAGCGTTCATTGCAGCATTATTTACAATAGTCAAGATATGGAAACAATCTGAATGTCCATTGATAAATGAATGGATGAGAAAATTGTGATGTATATAGATATGATGGAATAGCCATAAAAAAGAATGAAATCTTGCTATTTGTGACATGCGTAGACCTTGATGGCATTATGATAAATGAAATAAGTCAGCGAAAGACAACTATAATGTTATCTCTCTTATATTTGGAATCTGAAACAAAACTAACAACAAAACTAAGCTCACAGATGCAAAAAACAGGTGGTGGCTGTCAGAGGTGGGGTTGGGATGAGAGAAATGTTTGTTTTATTTTTAATTTAGATAAATTGAAAAACAAAGTTGGAAATTCAAATAGCATAGGCGATTCCTTGGGTATTAAGAAAACATTCTATGTGACAGATACAAATATCAAGAAGATGATATTTGACTTAATTATTTTAGAAGAAAAATAGATAAAAACTATAATTGTATTCAATATAAATCCCATGTATCATATAAAATATTTGACAGTAGCCTTTTAAATACATTAATATATATTAAATAAATGGAAATACTAATAATTATATTGTGATATCAAAATACTAAAAAAATCAGGTTTTTGCTTTTCTATTCTAATTATAAATTTTTCCATTGTTTCTAGTAATTTTGTTAACATTTTTTCTTTATTAAAAAAAGTAATGATCTAAGTTCATCATGCAAAATTTTAGTTTCACATCACCAAAGTTGACTAAAAACTGACCACACTTTAAACTGACTACATCAGTGAATCTAAGACTTTGGGTTTTAGGAAACAGTATTTTTTTTTAATGTTGGGTGACGAGTATAAGGTTTCCATCTTTAAATTTTAATAAGTGAAGATATTAAATTTATTAAATTAGCAAAAATGTATGGTAAAATTTGTATCTTTCTCATTTCCTTATATTACCAGAACAGTGTTAGATTAATGAGTTCTCCAGATATTGGCAAGAGAGACCACTGCAGAAAACAAATCTTTTTCCACTTTTCAAATTGGATACTTTCCTACACACACATACATACACAGTAATGATGGGTTGGTCATTAATTTCTATTTGCAAACTTTAATATGGGTTTGGAAAAGTATCTTGGGGAAGGTTGTAAAACATCACATAGAATAATAACCTAAAAAGACTAAATCCTTTCAGCAACTTTGGGTAGTTATTCACAGCCTTGAAGTTTAACATGAGTAAAATTTTGTCCCTCTCACAGCTTATTATCCATCTCCATGTTTAAAAATATATAGTATGTGAGTCTGTAACTTCAATGCTGCTACTCCTGGCTCATAGCAGGAATGTTGCTAAGGGATTATATCAAATAGCACTGTATTATATTTCAAAAGATGTTGTGGTTATTTTTATCCAAGGAACATTTTTCTACATTTAAAAATAGGAAGTCTATTTTTCCCAAGGAAGATGGCATTTCACACTATTTTAAAAAAACTCATCAGCTGAATTAACTTGACCCCGTACACACATATACCACCATCACTATGATCTTCATGACACCATCTTGGAGACTAAATGAAAAATAAGGTATGCTTTGTCTTCTGAATAAGCATTATAGTTCCATCTATGTCAGTGTGTGGTATCACCATTCATCTAATGGTCTCAAGTGACTAGTATCCTTAGATTCTTCCTGCCCTGAACTCCCAGGTCTTAGAGACAACCAAGATCTTTTTACTCCCCACCTCAGAAATATCTCTTGTGTTTCTCCATTGCCACTTCCCTAGATCAAGACCTTATCATCTGTCCTAAACCTTTAATGTCTCCTGACTCTAGTCTTTTTCATACTCCAGGCCACCCAATCTCATCATCCCCTTGTCTGAAATCTTGGATTATTTCTTTTCACCTGCAAGATAAAATCTGGATTTCTTAGTCTGACTCTTCAAAATGCTATCCCGGTTTATCTTCCTCACAGAAAGTCTTCCTATTCATCCTTTTTTGTAAACCCCATGAAATCACCACCCTCAACATTTTGCCATGTGCTGAGCTGTTTGTGCCTTTTAACACCTCTTTCATTTTGAACCTGTTTTTTCCTTCTAGACTGCTTTCCCTATACCCTACTCCATCCCCTCCTTATCTATTTGGAAAACTCACAAATATCCTTTCAAACTTATCTCATACCACTTGGGTGTATGGTTTTACAAATACAGGAATATTTTTCTCTGCAGGGCTTTCACATTGCATTTTGTACATATCTCGATTCTAGCAATTACCAATAACAATTTTATATCTGTCTCCCCCATTAACTTAGGATCTCATTAACATTAGGATCTCGTACAGTGTGGTCTATATACGTCCTTAATAAATGATGAACCTTTAAATGTGGAGATAATAATGAAACCTTACCTCTTCAGTTAGTGCTTACTCAGACAGGATGTATTTGCTTTCCTTAATAATCTTTGTGAAGTAAACAGAACTAGTGATATTTTGCTCATTTTAGAGGTAACCAAAGGGAACTCTCAGAGAAATAGATACATGTATGTTCAAAGGAAGACCTCAGACTTGAACCTTAAAACTGCTAGTATGGTGATCTTTTCAGGAAATTGTTAGATAAATACGGGATGGTGTTAGATGAGAGGAAGCCCATCATTTGAAGACAGAGAGAAATTATAATGACTACAAAAAGAGAGAGAGAGAGAGAGTAGTCATTACAATCCAGATTGTAAGAAAACAACATCAGAATGAAAATAATTTTTTAAAGATTTTATTTATTTATTTGTTGGAGAGAGACAGCAAGAGAGCAAGCACAAGCAGGGAGAACAGCAGGCAGAGGCAGAAGCAGGCTCCCTGCTGAGCAAGGAGCCCGAAGTGGTACTCTATCCCAGGACCCTGGGATCACGACCTGAGCTGAAGGCAGACGCTTAACCGACTGAACCACCCAGGCATCCCCAGAATGAAAATTTGATGGAATAAAGTCTCCTTTTTTATTTCAAGAGATGCTTTTACAGAACTAATTCTTAACTTTGGGTTGAGAGGATCGATTAGATTTGGGGATAGGTGCACATTTTGGGGAGAACATTCATCAGATTCTCATCAAGTCCTCTATCCACAATATTTAAGACACTGTGTTCTAAAGTGAACTAAATTATTGGCTGATTCCCTAAGGGAACAACTATGAGACATTGTATACTGTCGAATGATATTCTCATTGGAGTGGCTGAAAGTAATATGAAATGAGATTTTAGAAAAATGCAACACTTTAGACAAAAAAAAGGTCACAGGCTTATTTAAAAATAACGTATCCCCAGTGGAATATTTGGGAATTAATTGACTTAAAATTTGATTAAAAATATATATAAGAATAGTAAAGAACACTTAGGAAAAAAAAGAAAAAGAAAAAATATTTTTTTTTCTGTAAGATAGCAGAACGGGGCACCTGGGTGACTCAGTCATTTATGCATTCAACTCCTGATTTTGGCTCACGTCATGATCTCAGGGTCATGATCTTGTGAGATTGAGCCCCACGTTGGGCTCTACGAGATTCTCTCTCTCCCTCTGCCCCTCCTCCTATTCACGCACTCTCTATTTTAAATAAGTAAATAAATAAATTAAATCTTAAAAAAAATCAGAACATATAGTCTTTTAATTCAAATGATGTGATAATAATTTGGGAACAAACCAGTCGTTCTATCGACTGAATAAAGGTTCTGTGAACTGTCAAACATGAGACCCACACATATGTGGAAATTTAGGGTTTATTAAGGGCAGCATTCCAACTCAGTGAGACTAGGGTAAGTTATTTAAATATGGTATTAATTAGTTCATTAAAATAAAAAAGCGTCCCTATCTCACATCATAATAAGCACTTAAAATCAATAATAACAATATTAAAACCTTAAGGTAAAAGTAGGCAAAAGACATAAAGAGGAAATTCAAAAAGGAATAACGATTAATAACAGTATACATTTGCAAAGATTCTCTACTTTGCAAACAGACAAAAATGAAAATTAGAACATTAGTGTTATTTAATTTTCCATCTATTTTAGAAAAAGAGTAAAAGATGAATAATTCAAAGGAATTAGAAAAGGTGTGATGAAGTAGGTAGTCTCTTCTATACATTTTTCATGATAGTGTAAGTTAGACCTTGGTGGATAATCAAATGATGTATGCCAAAATTTAAATGGGAGTGCTTTACCCAGTAATTCCATGCTTAGGAATTTAGCCTAAGAATATAACTGAACAAGTGAGCAAAGATATACTATATTGCAAAATTGTGTGGGATAATAAACATCTGAAAGCCACCCAAATATCTTTCTGTAGAGAACTGGTAAAGTAAATTAGGTCGTATCTACAACAAAGGACGACTAGATAAAGGAAGAGGGAGAGGTACATGTACTGAAATGCAATTACAAACCTTGCAAGTTGTTAAGGGAAGAAAAAATATTTAGAGACTGGATCACAGAACATGATACTATTTACTTATGTGTATTCATGCATACTTATATTTACACATATGAGATTATGTCTGTATGTGTGCACCTATATATATATATATAGATAGATATGTGTGTGTGCCTACTATGGTATGAGTGTGTGTGTGTGTGTGTGTGTGTGTGTGTACAAAATCCTTTCTAGAAGAGAAAAAGCACCAAACAGTTATAGGTGTAAGAAGAGAGCATATTTAAGAGAGGTTTTTGATATTCTGTTTTATGGTCTTCTTTCTTATTTGATTTCCTTTGAAATGAGGATATGGGGCACCTGGATGGCTTAGTTGGTTAACCATCTGCCTTCAGCTCAGGTCATGATCCCAGGGTCCTGGGATCCAGTTGTGAGTTGGGCTCCCTGCTCTGTAGGGAATCTCCTTCTCCCTCTGCCCCTCCTCCCACTCATTCTCTAAATCTCTCTCTTTCTCTCTCTCAAATAAATAAAGAAATAAAATATTTAAAAATAAATAAAATGAGCATATATTTCTTTTATTATGAGCAAAAATAATTTATTTTCCTCTTTTGTAAGAAAAACTAAGATTTTCCATTTACTTAGGTTAACATATTTTTTTTATATCCCACTTTTCTCTATTCCCTCAAAAGCAAAGGACTGTGTCACAAACAATTTAGTGCAGCAAGGTAAAATGAGGATGTCAAAGAGAAGAGAATATAACAACATGAAGATAGTATGAAATATGGAAGCAAAAAACATTCCACCGATTTCTGAGTAATTGCTAGAAATGAGTCACAGAATTGGCTGTGAGCTTCTAATCAGCTAATCCAAGGAAGGAAACACTATCAGTTCAAGATTCATAGTATTAGTAAATTTTTTTAAAAAANTTGCTAGAAATGAGTCACAGAATTGGCTGTGAGCTTCTAATCAGCTAATCCAAGGAAGGAAACACTATCAGTTCAAGATTCATAGTATTAGTAAATTTTTTTAAAAAATGAGTTGGGGGCGCCTGGGTGGCTCAGTGGGTTAAAGCCTCTGCTTTCGGCTCAGGTCATGATCTCAGCGGCCTGGGATCGAGGCCCGCATCGGGCTCTCTGCTCAGCAGGGAGCCCGCTTCCTCCTCTCCCTGTCTCTCTGCCTGCCTCTCTGCCTACTTGTAATTTCTCTCTCTGTGTCAAATAAATAAATAAAATCTTAAAAAAAAAAATGAGTTGGTGCAGACATTGCATGGCTCTTTAACTCTGAGAATTAAAAGAAATGTTTCCCCGTGTTTCCTTATAACAAGGGTACTGTGTAATATGTTGCCCAAGTTTTTACTAACTAGCCTACACCATATAAGGCATGAAATAAGTATAAATGTTTATTGTAACTATAGCTATCTCTTATAAAACCTCGTATTGATGTCCTGTTGTCAGAGTGCAGTTTATTGAAAGTCTATCAGCATGGGATCCCAAGTTAGTATTCTTAACAGTGCTTTCCCTTTAGTGCCAAATGCTGTGTGTGCTCGATTAAAAGTGGCTGCATCTCCAGCTTCAAGAATTCCTCTAGGCTCTATCTCCTATATGCTTTTTGACTTGGTTGATTCCTATAATCACAACCATCCATTAAGTCCAATTTGACTAAGCCTCAAGATTGGCTCAGAATTCTGGGACACCTCAGCTCCATCTGGGTCCCCCTTATTTGTGACATGAAAATGAGAACAATGGAATAAGAAAACTCATTCTTGGTACTCAGCTCTCTGATTTCCTGGAAAAATCACCTAGTTCTCTAGATTTTCATAGACTATCCATTTCTAGTTGTTATCTAAGATAAGCTAGTTACAAAATGTAGCCCTGGTAAATACAAGGCTTAGCCTACTTAAATATAGATCAATAAATGTTAGAAATAATATACCCAAATTGAGGTTGGTGTTTTATTCTAATTTACTTGCAGGCCTTCTCTCTGAAACTTTTTTCCTATTGTTCTTGATGTTGTTCATCTGGAAGCAAGTTAAAATCATTAGAATATAAAGTGGAAGTTTGGAATCCTCTATACACATTTTTGTTTTATCACCACTCAGAATCATCCTCCCCACCTGGGGTCTTTCAGTTGTATTGAGGACCAGGTTCCAAGAGGACTCCCAAGACAATAATTAGAGGTCTCTACTAAAATCATAGCGCTCATCGTGGGGATTTCTACTACAGACACTGAAGAAAGATCACAGAACACTGAGAAATACTCTATGTTGTTCTCATCAGATTTTTTGAGAAATAATAAAGAGTATGAGACTGATATTATGTAGAATATGGGTCTATGAAACTCATACTTACATTAATAGCTCAGAAGCTGCCATATACATTAACTGAAATATATATTAAGTCAACAGATCCACAGTTTTTAGGAAATAGAAAGTTCTTGATGGTTTTAGTAGACTAGGCTGCTCTTTGTGTCTACCTATGTGTCTTCCCACACTGGGAGTTCTGTGTATACGGATTCATCTGCCTGAGATGCCTTCTCCTCCCCACTCACTAGCTTTAATAACATGTATTCATACTTCAGGGCTCCTGGGTGGCTCAGTCGTTAAGCGGCTGCCTTTGGCTCAGGTCATGATCCCAGGGTCCCGGAATTGAGCCCCCCTTCGGGCTCCCTGCTTGGCAGGAAGCCTGCTTCTCCCTCTTCCACTCCCCATGCTTGTGTTCCCTCTCTCACTGTCTCTCTCGGTCAAATAAATAAATAAAATGTAATATATATATATATATATATATTCATACTTCAGACTGTAACTCAGACATCACTTTTTCAGTTAAAACTTTTCACTTATTCCAAACATGTCATAACACCTTATATTTCTTTTTCGTCATATTTATCATATTTTAAAATTACATGTTTAATTGTTTTGATTAATGTTAATCTCTTCTCATCAAACTGTATCCCCCAGTGAAAGCAAAGACCCTGTCAGTTTCTTTCACATCTATAGTCCTTGCACACTGTTTGCACTTAAAGGTTTATTATACAGAGGCACCTGTGTGGCTCAGTCAGTAGCATCTGACTCTTGATTTTGGCTCAGGTTATGATCTCAGGGTTGTGAGATCAAGCCCCATGAGGGGCTCTGCACTCAACAGGAGTCTGCTCAAGATTCTCTGCCTCTCCTTCTCTTTCTGCCCCTCGCCCTGCTTGTCCGTGTGCACTCTCTCTCAAATAAATAAAATCTTAAAACAAAGATTTACTAAATAAATGAATCTTAACAGTTAATAAGGTTATCAAATTTATAAAACTAGGAAACCAGTATCAAAAGAGAGCAAAAACAGTTCCAATGCAGACAGTCTTCAACATATACTTCATTTAGTTAGAGTTACTATTTTTTTTATTTGCTGTAAAAGACACTTGAGTGTTAGTAGGTTTTTTTTTTAAGATTTTATTTATTTGAGAGAGAGAGAGAGTGCACATATGAATGCAGGGGTTGATCCCAGGACTCTGGAATCATGACCTGAGCTGAAGGTAGATGCTTAACAGACTGAGCCACCCAGGTGCCCCAAGTGTTAGTAGGTTTAAGTATCATTTCTGGAAAGAAATCTGTAGGACAGGAAGTCAGTAGAGAAGTAGCATCATGGATTGTCAAGGTGATGATATTATACAAGAGTTATATTTAGGATAGGAAAAATGAAAATAAAGTCATTACATAGTAATTTAAATGCTATTTTGTGATTTGTTTTCATAGTTATTTAATTTATTTAGCATTGATGCATTCTTCTTAAAGTTCATTATGTTTCTGTTACTCCTGTTCAAGCAAATATAAAGTGTTCCTAATTACTCAGCATCTGGTAGTTCTTTGTGACAGTAAACCTGGGAGTAAAAATAAGTAAATTTTTTGCCTGAGAATATAACAGCTATTTGAAAATGATCTAAGAACTTTAACAATCACTGGAGAAAGTAAGAGTATACACCATTATTCTGTCAAAATGCCACTTTAATTTCATAAATGTTGTCCTTTTACATCATATGTTAATTTTATTTTTGTAGTAGCAAGGCATGGAAGCTGTTAAATGAGTCATTATTTCTGTTGACATGAAATATTTTATAAACCAAAGTCACAAAGGAGTATAATGAAAATCATTAGTAAGAAGTCACATAATCACATAATAATCACACTATTCCAATACTTCAGAAAAAAATATCTAAGGAGAACAATTTTATATTTGTTTTTAATTCAGTCATGACATGGACCCTAGACTAAACTGCAGTACAATTTACTCTCTGGTGGAGTGCTACTCAATTTTCAGAGAGTTCAAATAAAATGATGATGTATCTCCTTCATTAAACACAAATAGAGGGGAAAATAGTATGCTTTCTAGTATATCATATATTAAAATCACTTTAAAAAATTCTACTTCCTTAGCTAGCTCTAAGACAACTATACATAAGCAATTGAAGTAACTAGACCACTGATCTGGTTGATAAATGTTGCCAAGCAAATTTAATGTAATGTTTCCCTAGAGACTTCTTTTTAACTGCTTTGACCAAATTAGATGATCAGATTGACAATACTAGGTCAGGTACTCCTTTGTATGTTTGTCACAACATCTGCTGGAACTCATGAAAATTTTTAGGCATGTTTGAACCCATAAAGTAGCTCCTGAGGACACAGGGAGAGTCTCTAGGAAAACAATAATATAGCTACAATTGCCCCTCACTCAGTCAGTCCAGCAGCCTGTTTATTGCTTTGGGTGCTGCTTGTGTCTAAGCATTTGCTTTAAATATATTTTTAAAGATTTTATTTATTTATTTGACACAGAGAGAGATCACAAGTAGGCAGAGAGGCAGGCAGAGAGGAGGAAGCAGGCTCCCTTCTGAGCAGAGAGCCCAATGCAGGACTCGATCCCAGGACTCTGACTGAGACCGTGACCTGAGCCAAAGGCAGAGGCTTTAACCCAGTGAGCCACCCAGGCTCCCACTTTGCTTTAAATATATTTTTTTTGCTTTAAATATTTGATGTAGTTAATTAATGAGTATTTTGAATCTTCTCTATTATAAAAACCTGCTTGTAAAATATAAATGCAAATAAGTCACGAATGAGAGACCAAACTGAAATACAGTAGTTGTCTCCTCAGATGATCACCACCAGTTTATTTACCAGAACATGGCTGTCATCTTATTTTTTATTAAATAATAGGACTTGTTAGGTGAGTAGCTAAAGGCTAGTGTATCTCTCAGGTAGTATTTTCTGAGGCACCAGCCTGAGAGTAATTCAGTATACATGGAGCTCAGGCTGTGGGAAGTAGAGCTGGCAGGGAGGATGGGAGAAAAAGGAAATAAGTCTCCGTTAAGTTTCTCAACTTTCCTCTAGATGTTAGAGATAGATTTTCAGCAGGGAAATTATATGTTCAGCTTTGAATTTTTTAAAGCTCATTCTGGCAGATATGTGGAGCATGGAGTGGGAAGAAATTGGAGGTGTGATTTAGGTGTTTATTGCATCAAACCAGATAGAGAAATAAGTCATGATAGTTAGGAACTAAGGCATGGCAGAAAGAATGGAAAGGAAGAGATGAATTTAAGAAAGATTTTGTAAATAAATGTGATGTGATTTGACTGACTTAATGCTGTTAGATGAAGGAATTGTATTCCTGAAAGTGTATTTCTGAAAAACCTAATTAACCCACAATTGTTTCAATGTTTAAGGTAAATTTAAGATCTTACATTTTTGTTTTAGATGCCATCATCTAATGTTTAGCCATTTTAGGTGGGGGGGAAATTGAAATGTTATTTAAGGTAGTTTTTGAAATACTTGCCTACAGATGAAATTTGCAGTGTTGTTGTTTTAGACAGATCACTCGTGACATTATGTAAAACATAATCACTGCTTTTTAATGATGAATCCATTGATAGGTATGTTCCATTACAGGCCACCACTAATTAACTGTGTTAATTCAGTTAAGTTGGTTTTCTCAACTCATTTGAAAAAGGTGAAAAATAATACAACTCTTTGCTCTTAGGAGGCATTATAAAGCTAATGTACTTCCTTTTTTCCAAGATCTTGCTCTCTGTCTCTCTCTCTGTCTCTCTCTCTCTGTCTCTCTCTCTCTCTCTGTCTCTCTCATTTTTTAATTAGGAATGTGTTGGGGCACCTGGGTCACACATTTGGTTAAACATCGTACTCTTGATTTCGGCTCTGGTCGTGATCTCAAGGTCATGGAATCCAGCCCCATGTAAGGCTCTGTGCTCAGTGTGGAGTCAGGTTGAGATTCTCTCTCCCTATCCCTCTGCCCCTCCTGCTTCTGTGCTCTCTCTCGCTCTCGTGCTCTCTCTCTCTCAAACAAATAAATCTTAACTAGGAATGTGGTACAGCAAGGAGTCTTTCCAGCTTTGGTTTTCTAACATCAGTTATTGCTTTATCCATCCATTCCAGGAAATTCTTCAAACATTGTGTTTGTGTGTTATTGCAGAATTACTTTTTTTGCTTTGTATTTAAAATCTTTTGAAAATTTGCCTATGCTTTTTCTTGTTTTTATTCATTTGTATTTCTTTTTAATATGTACCATGGGCTCTTATCTCTGGTTGCATGCAGGCTGCTAACTCGCATCATTCGTGTTTGATACATGCCTCACAAATAAGCCAAACATCAACAGTGGTAAACATCCCTTACTTACTCTTTTTCCCCCCTTGTTGGTCCTTCTGAAAGTTCATTTCTATTTCTCTATTCTTATAAACTATTTCTATATTCTCATAAACCATGTGCACAATTGCTAGGTCCTATGGTAGCTCTATTTTTAATATCTTGAGGAACGTCCATACTGTTTTCCAGAGTGGCTGCACCAGCTTGCATTCCCACCAACAGTGTAAGAGGGTTTGCCTTTCTCTACATCCTTGCCAACATTTGTTGTTTCCTGTTTTGTTAATTTTTGCCATTCTAATTGGTGTAAGGTGGTATCTCATTGTGGTTTTGATTTGTATTTCCTTGATGACTAATGATGTTGAGCATTTTTTCATGTGTCTCAGCCATTTGTATGTCTTCTTTGGAGAACTGTCTGTTCATGTCTTCTGCGCATTTTTCGACTGGGTTATTTGCTTTTTGAGGATTGAGTTTGGAAAGTTCTTTATAGATCTTGGCTATTAGCCCTTTATCTGTAATGTCATTTGTGACAAGAATAATTTCTTACCTTTTCATTTTCTTAGGATTTACATAATTTTGTTACTGTGTAGAGTTGTAAATATGGTGTAAACAAAGAAATTTGCTTCCAAATCTTTTTATTATATTTTCACATATTTCCATTCTATGTATATATTTTTTTGGTTTGATGTGTATTTTCATGGCACCATCAATATATAGAATAATTAGAATGTATTTCCTTCTTTGTTATATTTCCTTTCCCCCTTATTCTGTCACTTCGTGTTAAGTAAGTACATAACAATTATTTTCCCTTTCCAAGATAAAAAGAACTTGTACTTCTTTTTTTGTTTTTTAAAGATTTGTTTTAGAGAGAGAATGTGAGTATGGGGGTGGGAGGTGGGCAGAGGGAGAGAGAGAGAGAGAGAAAGAGAGAGAAGCAGATTCCTCACTGAGTGTGAAGCCTGACTCAGGGCTTTATCTCACTACCCTGAGATCATGACCTGAGCTGAAATCAAGAGTTGGACAATTAACCAACTGAGCCACCCAGGCACCCCAATACTTTTTTCTAAGATAATAGTAAAAGCAACTATGTATAAAGTTTAAAAGACTTTTTCATAGTGTTTTAATGTATACTTTCCCAATTGACTGTCATATAGAACAGAAACATAGCATATTCTAAAAAAGGTATTAAGGAGGGCACATATTGCATGGAGCACTGGGTGTGGTGCATAAACAATGAATCGTGGAACACTGAAAAAATAAAATAAGATGTTAAAAAAATAAAAAAATAAAAAATAGAAAAACGTTCCTTTGGTGGTATAGAAGAAGAAGAAGAAGAAGAAGAAGAAGAAGAAGAAGAAGAAGAAGAAGAAAAGAAGAAGAAGAAGGAGAAGGAGAAGGAGAAGGAGAAGGAGAAGGAGAAGGAGAAGAAGAAGAAGGAGAAGAAGAAAGCAAGGTGAGGAGGCCAGTTGAGGCACTATGACAAAAATCTAGGAGGAAAATTGAAAAAGACATAGACTAGAGCTGCAGAAGAAACGAGAATAATATTAATAGTCTAGGTTTGTTCATTCTTACCTGTCACCTGGAAGAAAGGTGGGCAGACGAGAAATAAACAGAGATGGAAATCCTAGGCTATGAACGTGGCCACCTGGGTGGATGATGTTTCTACTGACCAGGGCACGTGAAGAAAGTTGATAAATGCAGTTTGAGTTTGCCTGTGCATGTGCACAAAGAAGTGTCTAGTAGATAATTATCATCATCATCCTTGTCATCATCTCCTCAACGGTAACCATTGATGAATTCTCCTGGGCTGGTACTCCTGGGAGCTTTACAGAAATCACATGTCATGTAATCCTTATAGCAGTCCGTGGCATAAATACTATTATCTCTGTATGCAAACAAGGAAAATGTTACTTAACAAGGTAATAGAACTTGTAGATTCACCTCCCTCAAAGCCAGAGCCCTCTGATTCCAGGTTCAGGTACTTCATGTTTCAGAGGTCAGAAAAATGGGAGAATGGTATAGTTTGGTTTGGGATTTACTAGCAAAATATATTAAGCATTAATAAGAGCACCCAAGGAACTGATGTCAGTGGAGAAGGGGCTCAAGGATGGAAGCCAGGGGAACACCAACATTTAAAGTACAAGTAGGAGAAGAGGAGACAGTGATGGAACCTAAGGAGGAATCCTAGCCTTGTACTTCTTCAAGCAAAACACAGTTCCTCATTGTGTTTATTTGAAACATGAACTCTAGACAAAGGACAGTTTGTCATCTTGGATGTTTAAGAAAATGAACCTTCTCTCATGATTTCTATATAAGAGCACAGGATTTATGAACATTACATCAAGTAATGTGTGTTTCACCCTTTATCACTAATAAATGGAAAGAGATTACTGAATACCAGGAGCTTTCTACATTACCAGGCAAGGCAGGAGACTTGTAGATTTTTATACCCTGTGTACTTATCAGATTAGACCTCAAATGCTGCCCCATAGAGTTTGTCTTTAAGGAATCCAATCACTTACTGGCCAAAGAAGAAAAAGAATCATACCTTCAGGTTAGAAAAATTAAAGTTGAAATTTATTTACTTCCTTGTCAGGTAAATATGCTGTTTGCTTTACATTAGTTCTATCAATATAAGAAGGGAGGAGGAGCTGCCAGGTCAGATTGGAAAGTCCTGGGAATGACTGAAGGCAGGGGAGATAAACCATGAAAGCTGACATAGTCAGGGCAAGAACCCCAACCTAGCATCACATTTGCTGTGTGTGAAAAAAGAGTGTAGTAGTGCTGGTTATTTTTTACATACAATATTACTTTGGATTTTCCAAATACTTTTACTTTTAAAAATGAGTAAGAAATAACCAGTAGTAAAAGAAACAGTTGGGTCTTTCTTTCCATAAATATTAGCACTCTTGGGTTATAAGTCTCTTATCCACAGTCTTCCGAATCGTGTTAAGTAAAGATCGTCTCTGCAGTAAAGAACACATTTTTTGGCAGCTGGGGTTTCCTTCTGGTGCATATTTACTTTCTCCAGTCTTTATATTTCAATTGTTCTTTAAGGTGTTGGAAAGGAAGTGATGCAGATACAGTTTCCCGTAGAGCAATGGGAATAGAAGTGGTTGTGCAAAGAAACTGGGGATGCCAAAAGGTGGAGTGGGGGGCCTTATCTGGACCTCAACATTTCATTGGCACCATCATCTCTGAATCTCACTTCTTATACGTGCACTTGTGAACAAAGTATCAAGGCTGTTTTGAATTAGATTACTTGACGTTTTGTATTTCAATGGATCTCTTTGACTTATTTAAGAACATTTTGTTAGAATAAAAGTATTGGCATAAGTCACTATTTTTCAAAACATACAAAGAAGACTTTGAAAGGACTGTAAAAGCTAAGCTTCTTGATTATATCAGCATTTATTTTTCTGCTTATGTACTTTCATTTGTTTGGTATGTATACGTGTGTGTGTGTGTGTGTGTGTGTGTGTGTGTGTGTGTGTGTGTGTATGCACACGTAGGCATATGCGTGTACCTTCAAACCAGTATTTTAAAGCTAATTCTTACCTATTATTCTTGGTAAGATTGAACCATCTTTATTGGTAAAAGTTGTCACGGATTGCCACTTTCACAAGGTTTAACATAAGAGAATTTCATGCCCTTTTAGGCCTTGGAGAAGAGAACCCTCTTCCTATTTTCTCTTTCCAGATTGTTGGCTCAAGCCAGGCTTCAGCATAGTTGGAGTGGCAGATCCCACTCCTGCATCTGGCGAGCTGTGCAGTTAGTAGCTCTGACACTTTTCTACATAGCTCCAACAACCACATCCCCAAAATGTGAGTGTGGCCTTAAAAAAGGCTGTTCCCATGTGACCACCAGATTGCTTCACGATCTGCCCAGTCATCCATCCCCTTGATTGTGTCATCCTTTAAAAATCTGTGTCATCTGAGTATAGAGGATGAGAAGAATATTCTCTTGCTCTCTTTTTAAATTCTCCAGTTTTCCTTCTAAACCATAAAACTAGAAAATTGGAGTGAGACTTTTTTCTTTTAATGATTTGGGTCCATGTAATATGTTCTTTCCTAAAGAATATATGATCTGCAGGCATGGAAAGAGATAAGAAATGAAGGAGGGGAGCAACTTTAGTGTTTCAACCCCAGAAATATAACTTTTGTAATTCATATTCAGAGTAGCTGGATAGGCATGGCTGCTTTGTTCTCAAGAATATTTGAGGATGGCAGACACAGTCTCTTAAATGTTTTTGTTTTGTTTTGTTTTTGTAACCTAGAGTTGTGGAAATAGAGGTAATATATGAAAAATCCCTGCATTTTCACTGAGGGGACCTAGATTTTATGTCATGTTACATCAGTCAGCAGGACTTATTTCTGCTGATATGTGCTAGTTTTCCAAATATAAAAACATTTCCTATTGACAACATGGTCTTCCTTTTTCCTAACTTTGTTTACAACCTGCTAGTTAGATGTTAACTTTGTCAGCCAGATGTGCCCACTTCCTGAGATCGAACTCACTCAGTAAGCTTTAATTCAGTGTTAATATACAGAATGAATATTGTTTCATGTCTTACCATTGAGCAAATGGGAGAAGGAACCAGAACTCAGTTTTATTGAACTATGCCAGGCACTTACAGTAATTTCAGCTTCTGAATTCTTTTTGCCAAAAATTATGATTTTTAACTAACTTATCCAAGATCACAGAGTTAATAAGCAGCTTTTCCTCTCAAAAAAGTTGCTGATTCATGCAAGAACTTTCATTTCCAAATTAAGAATGATTTTCTGTAAGTGAAGACTATGCTGAGCTGCTTTTTTTAAATTTTTATTTATTTTTATTTTTTTATTTTTTTAAGATTTTATTTATTTATTTCACAGAGGGAGAGAGATCACAAGTAGGCTGAGAGGCAGGCAGAGAGAGAGGAGGAAGCAGGCTCCCTGCTGAGCAGGGAGCCCAATGCGGGCCTCGATCCCGGGACCCTGAGATCATGACCTGAGCCGAAGGCAGAGGCTCCAACCCACTGAGCCACCCAGGCGCCCTGCTTTTTTTTTTTAATCACTCTTTTAAATCCTTCAACTATTTCTCTTTGATTTAAGGATAATGTTCAGTTCATAACAAGGCTTGAAAAATGTATCCACAGTCTCCTGTGTGCACAGTCCAGTGTCTCATCTCTTGCCTTCCTCCTCCATTACTTTGTAGTCACTTCCTTCCCATTGACTGCCCTGTGAAGAACACCTGCGATTGTAAAAGACTGGGCTTGGGGAGTAGTGAAGAAATCACTGGACTGGAAGATCAGTAAGAAGGCTTGTTTATTCCACAGAAGAGCTCGTGAGTGGCATGACAGACAAAGTTAAAGAATATGGTGAGAATAGTGAAAAGGAAGTGGTAGCATTTGGTGATCATATTTTAGAAGGGATCTGGGAGAGTGACTAGTCCAGGATGGTTCTGAGGTTTCCAGTTGTGGATTAAATGAATGTATTTTCCTTTAAACTAAGATGCGTAGGACAAAGGGTGGAGCAAATTTAGGGATGAAGATAAGGAAAGCATGTTTGGTTTTTGTCCCTTGGTGAAAAATTTGAGTGTGTATGGATGAATACACATAGGTGCATGTGTATTTGTGAATAGTCATGCAGTTTTTGTACAATTATATTCAGATACTGAAATTGCACTAATCGAGCAACATATATGCTTTCAGCATGGTAGCTTTTTTTTTTTAAAAAAAGATTTTTATTTATTTATTTATTTGACAGAGAGAGAGAGAGAGAGAGAGATCACAAGTAGGCAGAGAGGCAGGCAGAGAGAGAGGAGGAGGCAGGCTCCCTGCTGAGCATGGAGCCCGATGTGGGCCTCTATCCCAGGACCCTAAGATCATGACCTGAGCTGAAGGCAGAGGCTTTAACCCACTGAGCCACCTAGGCGCCCTCAGCATGGTAGCTTTTACATCATTTCATTAGTTTTCTATTGCAGCATTTAAAAAACTACCACAGATTTACCTTCTTAAAACAATACACATTTACTATCTCACAGTTTCTATGGCCAGGAGGCTAGACTTGGCTTAGCTGGGTCCATTGCTCAGGGTCTCAAAAGGCTTTAAAGCATTGACCAGGACTGGCATCTCATCAGAGGCTTAGTCTCCCCTTCTAGACTCCTGTAGTTTTTGCCACCAGCAGCAGTTTATTTCCTTAGAATTGTAAAATTCATGAAACCTTGTTCTTCTAGGCCAGCAAGAGAAAGATTGATTTCTAAGCCCTCATTTGAGGTGTTTACCTGCTTAGGACAGTCCCACCCTGAAAAATCTCTTTTTGGATTGGCTTGAAGTCAACTGATCAAAGAACTTAATTACTTCTGAAAAGTCCTCCACCTTTGCCATAGCTAATTTCACTAGTTAAAAGCAAGTTACAAACTTTGGTCATTCTCAAGGAGAGAGAACAGTTCAAGGGCATGGGTCATTGGGGGCCATCTTGGAATTTTGCCTCAGAATCGTGTTCTGTGTTTATGAAGTTATGTGTGAGCATGTGTTTCTGTGTGGAGGTAAGTTACAAGTACCCCAAAACAGGTGGCAGCTACATACCTCCCACCTTCTTATTTGGGATTTTTTCCCCCTGAAGTTTCTCAGGGTCTTCTACTCCCACTGTTAGATCTCTCCTCTAGTGTATTGTCCCAGCTTCACCTTTCTTAGATGAGAAAGCATTCAGTTTGGCTTTGAAGTTACTTTTCCTATCTTGGCAGCAGCGGTGAGTGAGACTTTAGTAAATCATTAGTGATCCAGAATGAGCTTCAGCAGTTTGGAGTGAGGCCATGGCCCACATGTTTGATGCCACCAGTCTGATTTCTGTAATGGAAACTATATCAGTAAATATACAGTGTCTGTATGTTTATAATATGTATGTTAAAATATAAGCATGTTTTACTATATTTTATGTTATATTCCATTATTCCGACAGTGACACAGATAGATAGTAGCCCTTTTTTTGTTCCACCTAATCCAGTTTGGTGAAAAGAAATGGGGTCTGTAATGAAATGGTCACATTGAACTTCTGTTTTGAGGTTCTTTGAATATATTGGGTAAACTTCTTAGACCTGAAGGCATAGGTTTGCTGTGTGTGTTTATATGTGTTCCACTTATCACTCAATAAAAGGATTAGAGATTGTTCACAAGATAGATTTTAGGTTGGTATAATGTAAGCAAAATTTAATTGGAAGGAAGCAAAAAAGAAAAACACTAGAGTCATCATAGTTAATGCCATTGAGCTTAACTCTGACAGTCACAGTTGGGCCAATGTGGAAATTTAATTTGTTCTCATTAATGCAAAAGAAAAAAAATATATATATATATATCAATTCCTTAGGGAAAATACTGTGTCTTCAGGTATTAAATTCCAACAATGTTTTTCACATGGGACTTCATGGAAAACTCTTGATAACGTAATAGACCTGTCATAATACCATGTTGGCAACAAATTGAGATGTAACTATCAATATTTTCTTATAGCAGCCCTCGTTAGGAGGCTGGAACTTTGAAGTAGAAGTCAGGGTAAGTGATTCAAATGCTAAACTAGTGTGGTCTCAGTAGGGACAGTTCTGGTTAATGACTGATTCTTGGATAAAACTCAGAATCAGAGGATTGAAAAAAAAAACATTAACATGTTTCTTAGATAATCATCCCAAAAATACATTTCTCTCTGTATTTGGTACAAAGCTGAATTTTATAATAGCAGTTGGGAAGAAAATTTCAAGTAATGCTCTCTGGGAAGACTTAGAATGTTTGTTGTATCACACATTGCTGATTGAGATCAGGGAGTATTCTTTGAACCTCAAATAAGCAGATGATCAGGTTCACTTTCCACTGGGAATTACATGGAAACTAATCATTAGGCTGGATACAAGGCCACCTTACTTTGCCTTTAGTAAACATACCAGTAAAATTCTGACAGGTTTCTTTAATACTTTTCAACAGAACTCCATGTTGCCCTCCATATAAATAATGAAATCCTTATCAGGGCATTCAAGAATCTGCATGAACTGCTTCCCTGCCCATATGGTCAGTTCCATCTTATGTGTGACATTGCTCTCTGTGATTCGACCACACAGGCCTAACTGCTGTACCTGAAACCTCCGACACTGCCTCCTACTTCAGGATCTTTGTGCATGTTATTTCCTAGGCATGGAAGAGCCCCTCCATGCCCCACCGTCACTGCCTGTTAACACTTAAACTGCCTTCAGCTCTCAGATGAAATCTCTTCTTCTGAGAACATGTTCCTGATTCCCCTAACCTTGCAGGTAGCAGACCCTGTAATGTGCTTTCAGATCTTACTTTAATTTTATTCATCCATGTTAGTAATTTATGAGATTTTGTGGTTAATGCCTGTCAGCCAGACTGTCAATTCCATGAAGATGGGTTACAGGCTCATTTTGTTCACCGCTGTATCACCAGAGCCTAGTAAATGAGTATAATTCACATTGAATAAAAAGTTAGCTGAAGGATAAATTACTTTTATTTAATGCCACATTAATTATAACTTTTATTAACCCATTACTGGCCTCTCCCTTAGATGCAACAGTTCCCATTCTATAGAGATTAAGTCACGTGAAGACAGTGATTTTAGGGTAAATGGAGAAATGGTTTGAAACTTCCCAAATTAAAATATTCACATGGTGGAGCTAGATTTTTATTTCCAAAAGGGTAATCTTGTTTGGCCAGTGTTGGAAACTGTGCTGCACAAAGAAGAATAATTTGCTAGGATTACTCCATTGGGAAGCTGAATTTGGAAGCTGTTGCTCCTGGAAAATTGTTTTTATCAAGCACTGTTGCCTTCTTTGAGTTTCATGAACTTGTGTTAGGACAGGCAAATATTACTAATGAAGTTGGAGAGTTCTGGAAAATGCACTGCTACTAATGAAAGTGATTTTTTTCTATCATGGCAAGTCAAGTGTAATGTTCTATTTTTATTTGGACTGGTAGATCTGAAGACATGGTCCTCAGTACTTACTCTTTTAGGCATTCAATGAAACCATAAGTATTTTCATAATAATACCAACATGTCATTTCTCCTTTTTACCTTATATTTTCTCCATGGAGTGTTCTCCAGAAACTCTACAGTAGTGACTTAGGTCATGTCACAACACAGGAGCGGATATAAAAATCCAGCTGTCTTCTATTAAGCTAGATATTGCAAAGATGGAAAACATCAGTCTTCTCAATAGTTCTTTAAAAAAAAACAATTATTGGGTACCTGGGTGGCTCAGTCAGTTAAGCCGCTGCCTTCGTCTCAGGTCATGATCCCGGGGTCCTGGGATCGAGTCACACATCGGGCTCCCTGCTCAGTGAAGAGCCTGCTTCTCCCTCTTCCTCTGCTCTGCCTACTTTTGCTCTCTATCTCTCTGTCAAATAAATAAAATCATTTTTTAAAATCTTAAAAAAATAAGAAAATAAAAAAATTATTTTTTGTAAAAATGTGTTCATTGTTTTTGAAAATGAACTAATAAAATAGCTGTTTGAAGTTTTAATATGCCAAATAGAGGTTTGAGAACCACTTCTCTGAATCATCTAAATGACACCGTGTACCCATATTCACCTGACTTTGCAACCTATTTTTAGATGTGTTTTCCTTTCAAAGTCTTCTAAAAGATTTATTAATCTATTTAAAGAAGTAATCCAAGCACATAATAGTGTATTAAAAGATATTGACAAATAATCCCCTTCCCCACTTAGTCTCTCAGGGCTCCAGTTCCCTTTCCATGTGCCAACTTCTATTCATAAATTTCCTGATGGAGGACCTTAATATGTTGACCTAAATGTTGGGATCTAATAGACCCCATTTTATTTCTTCTTAATGGTATAGCAAGGAGATTGATTCCTAACAATATGTTAGATCTACATTACATTTATTTTATTTCATTTTTTAAAAGTGTTTCATCATAATAAGTGTACTCCTTAATCCCCATCACCTAATTTACCCACCCCCACCCCAACCTCTGCTCTGGGAACCATCAATTTGTTCTCTGTAGTTAAGAGTATATTTCTTGGTTTGTCTCACTCTCTCTTTTTCTTTCCTTTGCTCATTTTTTTTCTTAAACTCCATGTATANCTGGGAACCATCAATTTGTTCTCTGTAGTTAAGAGTATATTTCTTGGTTTGTCTCACTCTCTTTCTTTCCTTTGCTCATTTTTTTTCTTAAACTCCATGTATATGTGATATCAGATTCTACCACATTACTTTGAACAGTTGCAGTGTAGTCCATTCCGTGGATGAGATAAAATTGATTTTTTCAGTCTCCTGTTGATGGATGTTCTGGTTGTTTCCATTTTTTGCCACTACCCAGTGTTTGGATGACTATTCTTTTACTTAATTAATTGTGTATATAAAGTAAGTATATCTATAGAATTAATATTTGGTGATAGAATTCCTAAGTCAGAGGAATCATATATTTTAAGGTTGATAGATATCATCAAATTATACTCTAAAAAAGCTGCCAAATTTGCCCTCCCATGACTATTTTTCCCTATTCCCATTTTATTTTATCATACAGTACACTATAAAAGTTTTAATAATTGCCAGTTAGATAAGTGAAAAATAGTATTTAATTATAGTTTTAATTTTTCTTTTTCTTTTTATGAATGAGGTTGATTTTTTTTAGTTGAAGGGAAATAGAACAGTATGTAATTTTGTTTTTCTGCGAAGCCCATTAGTTTCCACAAATGTGTACTCATTTCACGTACAACATCTTAGAACCATTGCCAGGTCACAGCAGTGCCCTCTTGAAGAACTTCCCCAGGTTCAAGCATCTCAAATCATAATCCTCACCTCAGACCCTTCTCTCTCTCCACGTCTCAATTAAGTCAGTTTCCTTTCTGACCCTCTGAAAGCAGAAGAGTCTTTAGGATTCCAGATGTAGGTGACCTGTGTCATCTAGTTTGATTTTAGTTTGAAAATTGTCTTCAAGGAGTGGAGACAGCTTTTCCTTTCTAATTTATGAATTCATATGTACTTAGGAGGAATTTTTTTTAAGCTAGGGAAACACTGCTCAGTCTCCAGGGGTGAATCATAATTAATGAAGAACTCTATGTCTGATGGAAACCTTAGTCTAACAAATCATCCTAAAACCTCATTAGACATTGTGTACTCCCTGAGGACACTGTTGAAGAGACACTTGATTAAGCGGATCGTGACAATTTCAGTTTTGTCTGTCATCTGTGCTCCAGAGATTCCTCAAAATCAAGAAAAGAGTTTCAAAAGGAGGGAATGGCTATTTAGGTTTTAGAGATATTACTGATACTAGAGATTTGTTGTATTTTCATAAGTAAATTTACATAAATGTTTGATACCTCTTTTATACTGGGTTGGAATAAGCGATATATCTCCTGGCTCTGTTTAGCCCCAGACATTTTTAGAATTTGGCATAGTTAAGAAAAAGCATTTCTCATCTGTGATGGCAACACCATTATTCCTTTTACTAGAGTGCAGTTTCAAGATGCAACAATTATGCCTTAGCACCAACATGAAAATGTTGCTTTGGATAACACAAGGTGCTGGTGAAACATTAAAGTATAATCAGGGAGAATTCAGAAAATAATATCTTTAGTAAACAAACAAAAAAAGTAATAAATATGAGTCCTGCCTGCTGCAAATTTTTAGAATGATTTTCTGGCAAAATATAGTTAACTGTCATTACTTAACTCTCAACTGCTCTAAACAGATGGAACAAATGATCAGGAAGATAGTGAAGATGGAAAGTAGAACTGTTGATTTAATAACCTTTCTTATTCATAAACTTGCTTCAGAGTAAATTACTAGTAAATTACATTTTATAGTATGTGAGAACATATAAAGGATTTAAGGTAATACAGGGGACCTAACAATGCTAGAGGCCAAGTGCCCTTATGCTCAGCAGTCATAGGTCCGAATGACTTACTGGATTTTCCACACCACACACTTACTAGTTATATAATTTTTATGTGTCTTTGTTTCTCTAATTCTCAGTTTCCTCCTCTGTGATAATAGCAAAACTTACCTTGCAATTAGAGGGTTAAAGCAGATAATGCCCATGAAATCCCATGCAGAGATCAGCACTCAGTAAATAATGGTTTATCATCATTGTTACTGTAGTAAGTGGCCATCATCTGAAATCAGATATATAAAAAAAAAGTCAAATTACTAAATTCATACATGAATATAAAGACCTGATGATTTAGGCGTAACATATTCAGCCTGTATCAAAATAAAGAGTGATTTGTGGGAACATTTAGTCAGAATGTTGTGGTAACTCTTCCCTTGAATTTGGTGTTTAACTGCTGGGTGTGGGGGAAGGGTTTTCCCAGCTCCACAAGAGCCCACAGCAAGGGCCCTGCATGAAGAAAGCCCAGTGACACCTCTGCCTTTCTGTTCACAGATTTCAGCCTAACTGGAAATTTTCATTGCATTTAGAGCCTTTAAGTTATTGTGATTATTTACACCACATAGAAGAAATGTCAAAATATATCTGTCATAAATTAAATAATTTAAAGGTAGTTTTAAAAAGGAAAAGCAGGATCATAGGGTATGAAAAGAAGGGCCATATGTACCCCAGTGTTCATAGCAGCAATGACCACCATGTCTAAACTGTGGAAGAACCAAGATGCCCTTCAACAGATGAATGGATAAAGAAAATATGGTACATATATACAATGGAATATTACGCAGCCATCAGAAAAGGTGAATACCCATCTTTTGTATCAACATGGACAGGACTGGAGGAGATTATACTGAGTGAAAGAAGTCAAGCAGAGAAAGTCAATTATCATATGGTTTCACTTACTTGTGGACCATAAGGAATAACATGGAGGATATTAGGAGAAGGAAATGAATAGTGAATTGGGGTAAATCGGAGGGGGAGACAAAGCATGAGAGACTGTGGACTCAGAAACAAACTGAGGGTTTTGGAGGGGAATGTAAAAAAAAAAAAAAAGGAAAAGCAACTGAACATCTTCTAGTTAGTTAAATTCAGCTCGCTTTTATATTTTGTTTTATGAAGAATTCTAAATAAGTGTTTTGCACATAAATTACATCATTAAGTTTTAAAGTCCACTTAGTTTGGGCTTCCAGCATTTATCTTCATTTTGACTATATCTTACAAATTCACCTCCAGGAAGCCATGTAGAGAATACAGGGCTATTTCATTGAAAGCCTCTTCCTGATTACAAGGGGGTTATTATTCCTTGCCTAGCCTGTCCTAGAGAGAGAGTGTGAGGTGACCTGGAGTGGGACTTGCTGACTCCCAGGCCACTCAGAGACAGTGTTTGCTGCTGCACCAGACACCACAGTCCTCTGAAGCAGGCTGTGAGCATACTGTTCCGCTCTGAGCAGGGTCCATTGGGGAACATAGTGGGAGTGAGGTCAGGTGTCACCCCATGCCAGCATATCCTTCCCTTAGCCCCACGTCTTTCCGGTCTTACACAAAGGAGCAAGCCCTGCAGGATGTGGCTGTCATCATTACCCAAAGGGCATGCTCTATAGGCATCTTAGGGAGAAAAGTACTGCCAGACTGTTGGGGTTGTTATTCCTATAGAGCTACACAGGAAACACCACCACCGGAAATAACACATTCAAGCCCAAAGGGCAAGCTGCCGTAGGTATTCATAGACATACGGCACACATTCTGTACATATGCACAGCTGTTTACGAGGCACAAATGTCTCTTTCATCACAATTAATCATTAGCAACACTGAGTAATCATCAGTGAGAGAGTAGAAGGGCAAGTGAAAAAGGAAGTAGAGTTAGTTTATTTTTAGAAAGGTACTACTTCAAAGTGTTGATTGATCAAACAGGTGTTTAAAAGCATTTGTCAGAATCAATTCACAGGAAGTCTCTTTCACATTCAGGTGGTAGCCAAAGAAGAGAAAAAAATAGCCTACGCATTTTACAATTTCACTTGCAAAAGTCCTATTTTGGGACTTGTGTGGGTATTTGAAAATATTAAAGATTCTACCAGATCCGATTAAAGCTTTTAATTCTGGAAGGTTTCAGACTCGAAGCTGCCCACTGCTAAGCATCCTGTGGACTTCATGGGCTTCATCCAAGACATCTGAGGAGAGTAGCAGTGCGCACGTCCCACTGAAGCCTGTGAATGCCCTGCTTGAGCCACGAGGTTATTGAACAGAAAGCAAATCCTTTTCTGAAGAGCCTCCAAGAGGAGGATATTTTGGTTACTTTCTGCTCCCTGCCAGCTCAAAAGTATGCTGCTGCATGGTGTGCTCTTCCCATGAATGCTGCATGAGGAACACAGCTCAGTGACTCACCCTTGCGGGGAGCCATTCGAGGCTTTGAAACTGCATCATCCCTTCCATCCTTGAAGTTCTTTTGGATTTCATCAGTGGCATGAAGGGTTATTTTAAAAACTATGTAGATTTTTGAGAACTGGCAAAAGGCCTCTCCTAGTCATAAGGCTGACCCTCTAACAAACATGTTATTTGGGGAGGGAAATGAATCCCAGGCTAAAAAATTAGGTACTCTGCTAAGTCAAAGACATTTAACATTTGTTATAGTTCCCATCAGAGCTTAGGTCAGTAGATAGAGATGGGTACCAAAATAAGATGCAAACATAGAGGATAGATTCAGATCAGTAATGGAAAATAAACAACATGCAAAAGTAATATAATACCTACAACAAAAAAATTAGTCCAATGGTTGTTTCAGTGCCTTGATAGAGGCATGTTGATTCTTAACAAAACTGAAACCAAAGGACAGTTGACTCCTCAGTTAAAAGATGCTCTTTAGTGGTTTTTGGTGTAATGATTTATAAACCTTGAAACCCATAGGAATATTTTCTATAGCGAACAAATGAAAAAATGTTCTTTAAAAATATTGTTTTAGGCTTAAATTAGGAAAAAACAGGAAATATTAATAAAACAAAATGATACAGTATTATTCAGATATAAAAATTGCAGGTCAACATTGTATCTGACTTTGGTAAAAGAAAATATACCTCTGGGATTATCTTTTTAAACTCTGGCAGTCCATTTGTGAGCATGTGACCAAATACAGTATCTCGTGGAATTTAGTATTAGAAGCGTGAATTTAGAGTATGTTTGGTGATATTCCGGCAGAAAAATTAAAACAGAGAATGGATTCTGAAAAATAGATATTGTAAAACTTAAAATTTCTGAATGTTGCAGCAAGAAGATCATCTAGTGCCACAGTAGTTGTTAGTATTGCTTGGATCATGGGTATCTTTAAGAACCTGGGAAGAATTTAGTGTCCCCCTCCCTAGAACAAATAGACTTTGTTCAAATAGACTTTGACAAATGGGAATGCTCACTACTCATCGAATTATGTATGACTTTTTCCGTCATTTTTTTCTGAGTTTTCAAATTATTCTGCTCTAAGTATTACTCTTGTATAAAAATTTTAAATGTTATTAAAATTTAATGAACCACTCATAAATTAAAATGTGTTAGTTGGTCAAAACTTCTGGCGTTATTGAATAGAGTCCTGAAGTAAAGCAACAAGACAGAAGTGAGTCAGATGGCTTAAGGACATACAGTCTTAGAAATGTCCAGGGAGACAAAGCATGACCAGGTGTGGACCGCATTCAGGAGTGTGGGGATCACATTCAAGGATGCTCAGCTGCTTAGAGGGTTGAGAGGTCTTCTGGGCAGTGAGAAGAGAGGCAACAAGTGCCAGGTTGCCCAGATCACAACAGGTCAAACAAGCTACACTAAGTGGATTCAAGGATGAACTGACAGAGAAATTCTAAGTTTAGACTACTTTACAATTTGCCCAAGGCTTGTTCTAGTCAGGTCTTTGCCAGGTGTTCTCTTACTTCTTGTAAACTCCTGACTGGCAGGAGAACAGCTTTGTTTTCACCAAACTCGAACAGATTTTTTTAAACTACAGATTCAGAGCCCCACACCTATTGTTTTCAATTCCTAAGTTTGAGAATGTTCATTTTTAAGAAGGATGTTGTCCAGGGACCCCCAGTGCAGAGATGCAAGGACAGTCCTTTGCAACAGGGTGAGGTTCATACCTCTTCACAGGGCAAGGTTAGCGCCCAATGCGATAAGATGAGAGCTGAGACAAGTAAGAACATTAGCCAAAGAACAAGAATTCAGATGTGAAAAATGAAACATTTCGTTACTCCTCCCCTCCATTTTTCTCTGTGCTATTGAAGAGCCACTCAAATTGATTACTTTCCCACTGGTTTGAATGGTTACTTGATTTAATGTAGTGATTTGAACTGGAGGTTTGGGGAATGTGGGAGATGCAGTAATCTTACTGAGAAGTAGAAGTGTGCTTACCATTTCAGAGTTTTTGTCTATTAACTGGCTAACTAACTGGTTTGGAAACTCTTATAGCCAAGGCTACTTAAGGCTTTGTTAAAAAAAAAAAATAGGTAACTCGGTAACTTGATGCTGGGGTTAAAAAATGAATTGGGCTTCTTGATTCCCAAATTTCCACTGAAAGTGTTGCTAAATGAAATATAGTTTTATGTTTGAATTTAAAGTAAAAATTTTTTAAAGATTTTATTTATTTGATAGAGAGAGAGAGAGATCACAAGTAGGCAGAGAGGCGGGCAGAGAGAGAGGAGGAAGCAGGCTCCCTGCTGAGCAGGCAGCTGGACTCTGGGCTTGATCCCAGGACCCTGAGATCATGACCTGACCTGAAGGTAGAGGCTTAACCCACTGAGCCACCCAGGCACCCCTAAATTTAAAATAAATTTAGAATAAAAAAGAATATTGTAGTTTGGATTCTTTAGAGGACCCTGAATTTACATTCTATTAGCAGTTAAATTTACACTTGTTTATGTTTACTTTGTTTCTAAAAAGCAAGTTAAATGTGAGTCTCAGGTTTCATTTTCAGTTTTTGGTTACAGTGGAGTCTTTTAGAGTTTAACCTATTTTTATTATACAATTGTATACTTTAAAAGTGATTCATGAGAATGCTCCGTTCAGCAATTAGCACAAATGTTGTCACTAATCTAATTATTAATTATTACTGCAATTGGAACTATTAACTGCTGTAAGTATAATAATCATTCTTATTATATAATATATTTAGTAAAGTATATAACATATTTAGTAAAAAATAACGCGCAGTGCAGTGTGTGTACATGGAACAAGATGAAGATGGCCTTCCTCACTGTAGAATTTCTAAGAAAGTGCTCTTAATTAAATCTCATTTCATCATTAGCATGAAGACAAATCAATAAAAAGTGAGTTATTGCAATGTCCCCAGTTTTCGAGTTTGTGCCTCTATTTCATAATATTGCACTCCCTGGGTCCCAAGCTCATCCTCATTAATACATCCTCTGCACAAGCTTTTTGTTCTCACAGTAAAAAGCTGTCAGAGTCTTTTTTATTATTTTGGAAATATGACCCATTATCCCCAAATCACTAGGAACATCACAGGCCCCCCTCTTATTCTACAGGTCCATATAAACCATCTCTAACTCTCATTGGTTTCTCCTTTACTTTTCTTATTTCATTATGCCTGTTACTTTGGAGCACCTCATGACTCAGTAAGGCCCAGTTCAACCTGTCAAACTTGACATCCTTCCCAAATGCTGTTGGGCTCAGGATTCTGGTAGCCTCTTCCAACTATAGTCCCTTCATGCCCATCATACTTTCAGAGGACCCGCTTGTAAATTTGCTACCCCTGCAACTTCATCCATGTTGAAGTCCTCGAGGAGCCCACACCCAACATGATAAGCCTTATATCTGCACTCAAGGATCTCCTCCTCCTTGGCACCTCGGATTCTGAGTACTCTCTCTAGATTCCACTTGGGTGGAATCTTACCAAGGTACTGTGAATCACACCACTTTATTATCCAGCAGTGGTAGCACAAATTTATTTTCTTTTAGCACACACTGAAGATATTGATTTCAGTTCATTTTTAGGAAATTTGGTTAAAATTTTGGTCATTTATCGTCTATATTTACATTTGAAGTTTTCCCCCCAAAATCACAAGACATGCTTTTCAAAAAATTAGAGAATAATTTTACCTTTTAAAGGTAAATGACTTATATTCTTAGTGTTTTCTCCTTTATGGAGAGTTGCTGAAGTAAGGACACCTGCTATCATTTGAAGTGCTTGGGATTACTTTTGAACCCCCCTCAAAAGGAATTTCTGTCTGAGGCCTTGTCAAGACAGAAGGGGTTGGAGATGATAGAAATCATATGAATGGATGTAATTCATCCATTAGAAATTGTCTCCTCTTTATTTGTGCACTGCCTACTTTGACCTCAAACATACAACTGTCCTTTGGGAAGCAGAAAAGGCAAGGCCAAGAAAATGAGAGGTACCTCTCATGTCTTTATAAAAATATCTCTGTGGCAATTACTGGCAAATTAGGTTCTTGTTTTTCATGTATGAGCCTGAAATTTTGCTTGAATTGGTTCTCCCCAGGAAATGAAAGATGTGTACTTCTTAACTGTTTGGGAAAGACAAGCACTTACTGAAGATTATAACAGCTATAAATTTAAAGAAACATACTTTCAGTTGCCTTGATAGATAGCAACACTAATGAATTTATAGCAATTATTGCTTGTCACCAGAGCATAAATTCCAGTATTGTTTTAGTACTTGTATAATGTTCACAATGAGCCTTCATTTAGTATCAACCAGCATATAGCAGTCCTTCAGCAAGACACTTGGAAAAAAATTCACCCTTTCTTCTGGGACCCCTGCTGGGCCCAGTTGCTAGAACATGTGTCTCTCGATCTTGGGGCCCTGAGTTCGAGCCCCACACTGGGCATAGAGCTTTTTTTAAAAAAGCTCACTCCTCATTTTTCATCCAACTAAGTAGTTGGCAAGGGATTATGAGCTCCCACTGAGACTGATACCTGTAGAGAAACTGATGTTGTTAGATTTACCCCATTATGGGACCAAGAGAATATATAAGGTAGCTATTACTCTGGCTTGAAACAATTATTTATTATTTCTGACCAGTCTGAGGGTCAAGTGGTGTTCTGTTGATCCATGTTGAACTTGTGGATAGCTCTGAGAGTGTCGGGTAGCCTCAATATCTTTGCAGGCTGGGAGTGGCTCTTTTCCATTTATCTCTCTCTTACCTTCCTCCTAGGGCTATGGACTTGCCTGGGAGTATTCTTCTCATAGAAATGAGAAAGGTAGAAGGGAACACACCCAACACAAAGAGGATTCTTTCAAAGTTTTTACCTAACACTTACTAACATCCTGTGGCAGGGCAAAATCAGGGGTGGGTTCTCTCACTCTTGTTGATGGTGCTAAGCAAAGTTACATGTCAGAAACTATGGAAACAAGTAGTGAGAAACTGAGTCCAGAGGAGAGGTGGGATGGGAAGTGAGGCAGAAGGAGATTCTAGGCTTTTCAGTGCCTTTGTTTTAAACAACCCATTACAGTTCAGAGTTCAGCTATGGGGACATCGAGAAGGAATGTGAAGGTCAGTCTTACCAGCTTCACAAGTATGTAAGCACTATATTCACCTCTCAGGTATCTGTCTATGAAATGTTCCTATTTTGTGTGATGGACTAAAGTAAAACTCAGATATTTGTCTTTGTATGGAGAAACAGTTCCAAATAGAAGCCATCTTTCTCCTCTCCCATCATCCTTCCAAAAGAGTCCTCTTTTTCCTCCCTCTCTCTCCTTCCCTCCCCCTCCTTGCCCATTCCTTCCTTCCTCCCTCCCTCTCTCCCTCTCTCTCTCTTTCTTTCTCTCTTTCNTCTCCCTCTCTCTCTCTTTCTTTCTCTTTCCTTCCTTCCTTCCTGCCTGCCTGCCTGCCTGCCTGTCTTCCTGCCTTCTTGCCTTCCTCCCTCCTGTCTCCCTTTCTTTCTTGCTTTCCCTCTCTCTTTCCTTCCTTCCTTCCTTCCTTCCTTCCTTCCTTCCTTCCTTCCTTCCTTCCTTCTTCTTTCTCATCTTTCTTATCTTTCCTAAATTCTGATCTTTGGGGGTGCCTGGATAGCTCAGTATTTTAAGCATCTGCCTTCAGCTCAGGTCATGATCTCAGGATCCTGGAATAGTACCTTGTCAGGATCCCTGCTCAGCGGGGAGTTTGCTTCTCTCCCTCTGCCCCTCCCTCCCTCCTCTACTCGTTCTCTCTCTTTCAGAAAAATAAATAAAATATTTTTTAAAAATTCTGATCTTTTGCTCTGATATGAGGAATTTGAGAGGCAGGGTGGGGGGTCATGGGAGGTAGGGATGGAAAAAATGAAATAAGATGGGATCAGGAAGGAGACAAACCATAAGAGATTCTTAATCTCAAGAAACAAACTGAGGGTTGCTGGAGGGTGGGGGGTAGGGATAGGGTGGCTGGGTTATGGAATTGGCGGAGGGTATGTGCTATGGTGAGCGCTGTGAAATGTGTAAGCCTGATGATTCACAGACCTGTACCCCTGGGGCAAATAATACATTATATGGTAATAAAAAAATTTTAAAAATAAAATATAATAAATAATAAAAAATATTTCTGATCTTTTGGATATCTAGTTAATGAAGTCTCATTTGATGCTTGTAGATCTTCCCCACCCATACCCCTTAGCATAAGTTTTTGGAGTCGTAGAAACAGAATCTGGCTGATAGATTTATTGATGCATTAAACACATTCAAAACTGAATTCAAGGGTTCCATATTTCCAAATATTACTAGTTCTAAAGGTAGTAGTCAATAGTTCATAAAAGTAAATATTGATTCAGAAATGGACTTGCCCATCAGGGAAATAAACCTAGTAGCTTAAGTCATAATTTATTTATAATCCCTCCCATGTTATATTCAGTGATGAAGTTTGAATTGAAGAAAAATTCAAGTATTCTTTTTCATATATTTTGAAAATATAACAGCCTTTGATGTATTTTAGGAGATAGAATCTTTTAAAACAGAATAAAGAATGACTTCTCTGGAGTTAGGAAAGTCCCCGTAAACCACTTATAGACCAGTTCAGGACAAATGTGATTTCCCAGAAAGCACAACAACTACAGTAAAAGAAATTGCCATTCTTCCTGTCAGGCTGAGTCTGGGTATTCCCTGCTCTAGGCATGTGCATAGTGTGTAAATCCAGACTGACCAAGGGTGCAAGGATGAGTGTGGGTCTGCACCCTCAGTAATCATATCCAAGGCAGTCCAATTTCTCTTGAATCTCAGCTCATCACTGACTCTGCACCCTTGCTGGGCATTTTTCTTGGTTCTGAATTCCAGAATAAGGTTGAGACTTGGAAAGGTGACAAAGAGACTGACTAGGCAACAAGAGCCCTTGTATGTGATGGGAACAATGCTGAGCATCATCTAGTTTTTCATATTTCTGAATCTGTGATGCTAAGGAGCTATTATGTAAAATGAAGTACTTCTGCTTTTTACCAAGTAGGTGAGTTGTAGAAAAAAAGTCTTACCAACACTAATTTTCTTTGAAATCTACTTTTTTTGAAGAATATTTTTAAAATGGGACTAAACATTTAAAATTTCTTTTTTTTAAAGATTTTATTTATTTATTTGACAGAGATTACAAGTAGGTAGAGAGAGAGGAGGAAGCAGGCTCCCTGCTGAGCAGGAAGCCTGAAGTGGGGCTCAATCCCAGGACCCTGCAATCATGACCTGAGCCTAAGGCAGAGGCTTTAACCCACTGATCCACCCCGTCGCCCCAACATTCAAGATTTCTTATAGAAGCCTGGAAATAAAGCAGTTTTGATACTTGGAAATGAACATTTGAGACTTCATGTTGACTTCCCCTGTATTGTAATATATTTTTAGGGAGTTGCCTGCTTCTGCATTTTTCTCCATGATTTACTTCAGTTGAAATTTCAGCCAGATCCATTATTTTTCTTCTTTGGCACATTATGCAAATTAGATGCAAAAATCAGTGATGAGAGGAAAAGGTCTCAGCGTATTGAGCAAGTGCTACATCAGTAATAGAGTAACGTAATTACATACTTACTTGGAGCTACTAAGACTGTGTATTCTCCACTATTCAAAGGAAAATCTTTCATGTACTCATCACTACAAGTTTTATTCTCCCATTGATGCGTGGGAGATTTATGCATTTAATGTCTCACTCATTGATGAGAGAAACACGCTCCTACGGAAATACATTTTTTTTCCACATTAATGTGACATTTCATCCTGACTTCATTTTTTCCTCCACTAAAATAATCTCTTGTAGACAGTCTTCTCTTCATCTGTATTATGAGTATGAACATTAGAATGTCTCATTAGGCTGGAATAGCAAAGACGTGTGTGTGTAGAATCCCAATGCCAAGAGAGAAATTTCATTTATTCTTTTCCACTTTTGACAAAGGCAGTAGCAAAGTCACTGTCAAGAGGAGGGGTAAATAAAATGATCTCTAAGATTGCTTTTCAGCTGAAAACGCTATAATTCTTATAACTGGGAAATGGTGGTATTGAACTAGAATTATGAGCTCTGTGTTCAATCACATTCCATCACTGGATTGTGGTCTTATTTTAGGGAGTATAATTCCCATGTGATCCTTTAGTCCTGAGTTATAATATGTCCTACAGTTTTCATATTTTAGTGAACAAACCAGAAAAAAAAATTGCCTGAATCATTTGGAACTCTTGTTCAATTCAAGGGCAATAGCCTAGAATACTTGATGCATAGTTTAAAATAATTAACATTGTCAAGTTCAAATTAAGCCTTTTGTGGATACCATAATTATCTGAATTTAAAAGTTGTATTTGTGTGAAACAAATGCCCTTCCTTTCCAAATTTACTGTTAAGAAAGTGTTAGTTTTCTCTTGAATGACAGTAATCCCTTCTTTCTCTCTCCTTGGAATACATTGAGGATGTAAGATTATAGGTATAGAGGGGTGCCTGGGTGGCTCAGTGGGTTAAATCCTCTGCCTTCAGCTCAGGTCATGATCTCAGGGTCCTGGGATCGAGTCCCACATTGGGCTCCCTGCTCAGCAGGGAGCCTGCTTCCTCCTCTCTCTGCCTACTTGTGNCTCTCTCTCTCTCTCTCTCTCTCTCTCTCTCTCTCTCTCTCTCTGTGTGTCAAATAAATAAATAAAATCTTTAAAAAAAAGATTATAGGTATAGAATGTTCTCATATCAAAGGTATCTGCAATAGGCATAGATCCTCACAATAATTGTGAATGTTCCTTATAAAGCAAATAGGTAGATGATGAAGTATAAACTCAGTATTTTAGCCCTTCAGGGTTTTTTTTTAACATTTTATTTACTAATTTGACAGAGAGAGATGGCGAGAGAGGGAACACAAGCAAGGGGAGTGGGAGAGGGAGAAGCAGGCTCCCCGCAGAGCAGGAAACTTGATGCGAGGCTGGATCCCAGGACTCTGGGATCATGACCTGAGCCGAAGGCAGACGCTTAACAACTGAACCACACAGGTGCCCCTAGCCCTTCAGGTTTATCTTCAGGATATAATTTTCTCATCTTCTGTAAAAAGTAATTTTAGTGAAGGAAATTCACAAACTCCCTTGGAAAGCATACCTGCAACTTTTTTTGTAGTATACATGTTTGGGTTTTTATCTTTTAAATTTCTTTGGACTTTGTTTGTTACCATGTTTATCCTTATAGGGAAAAGTGGTGTTTGAGAAACCTGACTGTTTCTGGCTAGAACCTAGTTAGCAGGACACTTGTGTGCTTACAGAAACTAGAGGAAGCACGATAGAGTGGAAGGAGACAGGTGTCTAAAAACCCAGCTACATAGCAAGTACCCCTATTCAGTTGTCATCTTTGTTCTTGCTGCTCAGAGTAGGTTCTATGGTCCATCGGTATCAGCAACACCTGGGATCTTGTTAGAAGGGTAAAGTGCAGGCCCTCCTAGGTGCACTGAGGAAGAATTTGCATTTTCACAACATTCTCAGCAACTCATGGTCTTGTTAAATTTGTCAGGCATTCATCACTGTAATCTCTAGTATCCTGATCTCTCTAAGTCCCACTTTGCTCATCTTTGAAATAGTATGTTTTCTATTCCACAAATCCATTTTGAGGATTAAATATAGGAACATGTAAAAGTGCTGTGTTTGGTGCCTAGCATACCTACTCACAAAAGAAATGTAGATGAAAACAATCAAGATATCATTTTTCACTTATCAGGTTGTTTTAACAATGAGGAGATGCTCGTAACCTGTGATGTCTCAGTGGAGGAGGAAAGGGTCCCCTCTTCACTCTTGGTCAACATGTAAATAACTCCAATATTTATTGGAAACTGTTCGATGGTATCAAAACTTCAAATTTATTTATAATTTTTTCACCCAATAACTGTGCTTTTGGAACTTTATCCTAAGGAATAATCTAGACTTGAAGAGATGTGTGTTCAAAATTCTCATAAAAATATAAATCCAAAAAAAAATTCACCACAATGGAAAGTCTTCATAAATATGTAAGTAATGTTCATATGATAAAATACCATGCACCCATTAAATCATGTTATAAGACAATATTTTTATTGAAACATATTCTCATTATTTTTTTTTAAGATTTTATTTATTTATTTCACAGAGGGAGAGAGATCACAAGGAGGCAGAGAAGCAGGCAGACAGAGAGAGGGGGAAGCAGGCTCCCCACCGAGCAGGGAGCCCGATGCGGGCCTTGATCCCAGGACCCTGAGATCATGACCTGAGCCGAAAGCAGAGGCTTTAACCCACTGAGCCACCCAGGCGCCCTATTCTCATTATTTTGCCAACAAAAAAAGAACAAGGTGAACACAGTATATATAACATATTGTCTTTGAAAATACGGAGGTATACATAAAATATATATATTTTTAAAGATTGAAAGGTAGTACACTTTTCCGCCTAGGTGTTGGTCTGTTTCTGACTTGCCTCCCAGATTTTAACATCGAGCATACTCTCGTAGTTTAAACTATTAAAGGAAGCAGTTAGATACAACTTAAAACTAATTTTAATAGCACAGGGAAATTATTAATGCTAGTTAAATGTAGATGAAAAAGACAACATTTTAATGACAGAAATACTTCAATTTTATAACACTTGTGTAAAAAGCTGTTAAGAGTGTTTAACTCTAAGTATGGGGGTTATAGATAAATTTTGTATTCTTTACTCTTTATTTCAAAATTTTTATAGTATTCATGATTTTTATGACCAAAAACAAATTACTTTTAAGACTCCCTTTTAAACTTATTTACTTATTTTAATTCTCAAGTTGTATATTCAATATGGCTTCAACATTTCCAATCTAAATATTTTCAGAACATTAGATTTATCTTGAAATTCAGTGAAAAATTAGCAGTGAGTTGAAGTTGCACTCCCATGTGACATTTAAATTCCTCATTCTAGAATATAGTCACTGTTCCCCCAAGGAGTCCTTACCATGATTTCCACTGTGTCCAAGAGGCATGTGTTTCCACTTCGTCGTCATTTGGTCCAGAAGGATTTTTCTTCTATTTTGCTGCCCTTTTTGTATAAGACAAAGAAAGGTGTTAAGGGAGTATTAAAGGTAATGCAAGCTGTTAAGGAGAACACCCAGAAGATAGACAAGCTCTTAATTTTTTCATGTCTTCCAGTTGTCAATCTTTTGTTTTTAGTTCTTTCTCTCTCTCTCTCTCTCTCTCTCTCTTTTTAAATCAGTGACATGTAATCCATTAACTATTAGAACAAGGACCACAAGTTTAGCCTGTGCTTGTCTGGAAACCTCCTCTAAATATACTGCTGCAAAATGCTTTCTTTTCTTTCTTTCTTTCTTTCTTTTTTTTTTTCTGTTGTAAACTGATTGTTCATTTTATCCTAAACAGAAGCTCAATCTTTAGAAATCCTATACACATCTTAATTAGTTAAGTACATATGCACAAAACTTAGTAGCTTAAAACAATGTAAACTGTTATGATGCCCAGAGTTTCCGTAAGTCAGTAATTTAAGAAATGCTTAGCTGGGTGGTTCTAGCTCAGAATTTCTCACGATATTACCATCAGGGTATCTACCAACACCATGTTCATCTGAAGACTTGACTAGAGCAGAAAGATGTACTTCCCACATGGCTGGCACACTGGTGGTGGCTGTCGGCAGGTAGCTTTAGCTCTCTGTCAGCCCTATTCATGGTGGGAGGGGACAAGGGAGTGAATCCCAGGAGGCAAGGATCACTGGGTGTCATTTTGGAGGCTGACTCCTTACTAGTAAGGGCCCTCAGTGACACATCCCTCTCACATGTAAAATATAGTCAGCCCCTTCTGTGGTCCCCCAAAGTCTCATTCTCTTATGGCATCAACTCAAAGTTCAGGATCTTATCATTTAAACCATGTACTTTAGTTTCCTGTTCCTCTGTAAAAAATGATACAAATCTGGCAGGTTAAAACAATACCCATTTAATTATCTTACAGTTCCACAGGTCAGACACCACAGCACGTAGTAGCTGAGTTCTTGGCAGAGGAACTCACAGGGCTGAAAGCAAGCTTTTAGCCAGGGCTGCCATCATGAGCTTAGGGTTTTCTTTCAGGCTCCTTTATGGTTGGCAGAATTCAGTTACTTATAGTCAGAAGGATCTTGGATTGGGGTCTCTCATGAAGTTGCATTCAAGAAGTCAGCCAGGTTGTTGAATCATTATACTGTATACCTGAAACTAATATAACATTGTATGGTAACTATATTGGAATTAAAATTAAATTAAAAATACAAGAAGAGGGCACCTGGGTGGCTCAGTGGGTTAAAGCCTCTGCTTTTGGCTCAGGTCATGATCTCAGGGTCCTGGGATCGAGGCCCGCATCGGGCTCCCTGCTCGGCAGGGAGCCTGCTTCCCCCCCTCTCTCTGCCTGCCTCTCTGCCTCCTTGTGATCTCTCTCCCTCTGTGAAATAAATAAATAAAATCTTTAAAAAAAAATACAAGAAGAAAAATTTTGAAAAAAAATTAAAAGTAGTCAGCCAGCGTTCTAGACATCTAAAGCCCTGAATGGGGCTGGAAATTGTGCTTCTAAGTGATTCGCATGCATGATTGTCACATTGGTGTTGGCTCTTGGATGGTATTGGCTTTTCCTTTATAGACTGGCTGCTCCCCAGGTTGCGTGAATGTCTTCATGACATGATGGCTGACTTCCACTGGAGATGAAGCGATGAGAGAGAACAAGGCAAAAGCGGCAACACATTTTATGGCCAAGCTTTAAGAGTTATACACCATCACTTCTGTTACATGCTGTTGGTCACACAGAGCAATCCTGATACAGTGTAGAAGGGGCCATAAACACCAGGAGGCAAGTATCATTGGAGCCATCCTTAAGGCTGGCTTTTACAACCCCAGTTAATAATAACAATGAAATAAACACTTTTTCTTAAATGAAGTAACAGATCTCTGGAACCTGTACATTTTCTGCCATGTCCACTGCCGTAGTATTCAGGTTCTCCGCTCTATTTTGCACCTGTGCAGTAACTTTATGATTTCTCCCCTTGTTTGCATCGCCATTACTATTAAAACCCTTGGAAAAGATCTAGGTAAAAGGTATGGGAGCTCCTGCTTTCATAACCTTTTGAGTAAAGTTCTTAACAAGACACTCTAGGCCATCATTTGTGCGTACATCTCTTGCTTCATCCTTTTTATTCCTCTCACCCTCTAGTTATTTTTATATTTCAGTCATGCTGAACCTCTTATTGTTTTCCCAAAACATACCAGGCTCTGTCGTGTTTCTGCTTGCCTTTTTTATCCTATTCTCTATCTGAAGTAATCGTAATAGTGACTATGTAATAGTGACTCTGCATTTCCTAAAAGTGAGGCAGTTACTATGCTAAATCACACATTGGTAGTGCAATTACCATAACCTTGTATGGTAACTATTATTATTATCCTTACTCTACAGAAGGGCTCTCCTACCCCCATATGCATAATGGTCAAAAATGGAGACCCTAGAGAGTAATTTGTAGGTTCCACCTTTAACGTCTTTGTTTTTCTCCATGCAAATAGCTTGAAAATACCAAGTTTTATTATTCTGATTTGCTAACCAAATTTATGTCTGACCAAATTAAGTTGAACTTTATGTTTCAAAAAGTATGTATGGGGGTGCCTGGATGGCTCAGAAGATTAACTGTCTGCTTTTGGCTCAGGTTATGATCCCAGGGTCCTGAGACCCAGCTAAACTTCAGGCTCCCTGCTCAGTGGGGAGACTACTTCTCCCTCTCTCTCTGCCTCTTCTCCCCTTGCTCATGCTCTTTTTGTCTCTCTCTCCCTTTCTCAAATAAAATCTAAAGAAAACAAAAAGTATGTGTGTGAGTGTGTGTATGTATTACAGGTATAGAGGAAGAAGTTGATAATCTGACTTTTAATTTTTTTTCTATGATGTAAGAGATAGGGGGTCGTTGAACTGTCAAGTGAAAAACACTTCATCAATTTAGATCTTGAATATGGCTATTTTGCCCATTTTTCTCTTTTAAATTCATTTCCACAATTTCATGAGCAGCTTATTTGATTCATATTACTAAGTTAAAGTATCAATGCACATATATATAACCCAGACCATTGGAACACTATCTAAATATTATATTTTCAGTATTGCTCGCTTTTAGCAATAAATTTATAGCACCCATTATAACTTAAAGAATTAAATATTCAATTTCAAATCATAACAAAAATTGAGATTTTAAATATTTTTTGACTGTTTTCCTCAAAAAATTGATATTTAAAAAAAAGTGTTGTTAAACATTTTTAATGCCCTGGACATTTCAGAAATGCTGTCTTGAATAATTGACCAAAAGACCATGAAATTTTGGGGACCACAGTATGAACTCCTTCTTGTCTATATCTGTGGTTTAGAAGTCTCACAGAAAATTGAAAAAATACATTCATTTGTTTCCTTAGCATTGGTGAAACCTCACTGATTGTAACTCAAGAAAATTGACATTTAGAGAATCAGGCTGAAGTTCATCTTTGCACTCTCTAAAACAAGTCAGTTAATAATATAAATAAGGGAAATGAGTGCAGCTTGTAGGGGCCACTCATGCTTTCCAATAGGCCATGTGCATAAACAATGAGTTTAATGAACACAGAGTAGATTCCTACCTGAATTCATTTTCTTTACAAGTTACTCATATTTTACTGGTAATATTAAACTTCATTTCTCTTTGTTGCTCAAGTAGTTTTTAACATTTTTATTTTTGTTATCAAAGTCATGCCTCAGTAGCTTAAACTTGTATGAAACCTAACAGTTAAGCTCTTGATCCACACCAACTAATACTCAAGAGATAATCTCTATTAAATAAAGATCTGTTTCTTAAGAATACAATCTATACCTTCATTGTTCAAGTATTCCAGATGACCATTTACTGTAGTAGGTTTATGATAATGAGTCTCTAACCCTACTTTTTTCACCTGCCTTCTGTTAAAAGGTATGAATTTAATTCATTTTAGATTTTGAATAGTTATGTGTCTTCTGTTTTAGCAATGATAGTTGTGTCATGCATTATCTTCTTTTAAAAATATTTTTGAGGGCGCCTGGGTGGCTCAGTGGGTTAAAGCCTCTGCTTTCGGCCCAGGTCATGATCTCAGGGTCCTGGGATCGAGGCCCACATCGGGCTCTCTGCTCCGCAGGGAGCCTGCTTCCCCCTCTCTCTCTCTGCCTGCCTCTCTGCCTCCTTGTGATCTCTCTCCCGCTGTGAAATAAATAAATAAAATCTTTAAAAAAAAAAAATAAAAAATAAAAATAAAAATATTTTTGACTATAGCCATCCTAATGGAGGTGAAGTGGTATTTCACCGTGTTTTTGATTTGCTTCATTCAGTCTTAATCTCTTCATTTATTTAGTGTTATTGTTAACACGGAAATATATTTTTCATTTTTTTCTATTCATACTTTTTTTTACATTGGGGTCATAGGGTATAGTTTGGCAATCTGCATTTAGAAGTACTTTATTATGCCATTTTTTCCCTCAGTGCTCTGAAAATCTATTCCCTTTGAGTAGGAATATCCCTCAGTGACATAAATGCATCCATTCATGATGACATCATCACACTCCATCCTCCTTCCTATCATGGGAGCTGTCTCCATTCATTTTGTACAGGGTTATAGCATTCTGTGATTGTAGTTTGTCCACTAACTAGTTAGAGCTTATTTTCAAGTGGAACTGAGCACAATCTATATATTCTGGATATTGACTGGAGGTGATGAGTCTCCACTGTTACTCTAAACCTTTGTGAAAATTCTTTGTGAACACCATTTTTGGTAGGTATATACACTTAAAGAAAGATATATTTTCATGTATGTATGTGCCCATTTTAATTGACTACTGGCATACCTAAAATAATGGATTTTAATAGAAATTGGCAATCTTAATACAAAGTAGATTCTAGCTTTAACAACAGAAATGCTATGGATACAAGGAAAAAGGTAAATTTTTATAACACCTTCTGTTATTACATTAGCTTATTTAAACACTAAATTCACTTGAAATTACAATAAACGAAATTAAGAACAAGCATTAGGTAATTTAACCTATCATATCTCAAGGCAATAAGCTCTCGACAGATGTTTTTTTTTTCTTTGTGTAACTAGATGACCAGTGTCTCTTATTTTTTAAATAAAGGTTTTAAAATAAGAAATATCTTGAAGGTGTAAACCAACTAGATCTTACTATTCAAAACATGTTCAGTTCAGTTAAGCCTCTGGAGAACTACTCTTAAAATACTCACCCATGGATCTTAAACTGTAGAGATCATTATCAAGATCTCCATTATATATTATGAAATAAAAGTCTTATAATGGCATACTTGAACCTTTCTACACCACACAGGGCATATATTTTTTGTATTTATGCTATTCACATGAAGAAGAAGTGCAAAAAGAGGAACTGGCAGGTTATAGCTTGGCACAAGCCCCTGTTTTCAGGAGGGACTTTCAGAGCAGACTTCTGTCAAATTTGCCATATGGAGTTATTGGGCCAGATTATAGAGGTCTTCCTGGTTGTTTGCCTAATTTAAGAATTATCAGTGCTCTCCAGGGTTTTCTCCCGACATAGAGTATATGTTTGGAAGAAACTGACACCTCTGGAAAAAAGTCAAGTTTGCTATTTTGGAGGTTTCCATGGTGTCCAGCATTTCTGAAAAGTACATGGCTAGTGAAGAACTTCACTGGCAACAGCAGACAGTTCCTGTTATCCCTGTGGACAACCGATAGTCTGACACAGCCTTACGTGAATGATATCAGCAGTCTCCTACCCCGTGCACCACCTCCAGAGCCACCTTACAGCCCACAATGGCATAAGCTACAGGACCGCCTGAGGAAATGAGGTTGAGTCCAGGACAGATGCAAAAATCTGCTTTACTCCATTGCATCTTAATATAGTGGAGGTATGACCATGAGTTTATTTCAGAGGATTGTGGATTATGACGTGTGGGATATTGTAGGAATGAAAATCCAAAGACCTTTTGCCTTCGGAGGAGGGCGGTGGACATAGAGGAGGAGGAAAGAGAAAAAGAAATCCCATTTTGAGAGTTTTCACTTTCTGAGGCCTAGAAAACATCTCCTGCTCACAGCACTGATTTCCATGTGAAAAGGCAGCTCCTTTCTCAGTTACCCTTCCTTGAGGAGCATCACCTGGATGGGTATCCCGTCTCATCTCTCACCTATGAATTTCATGTTTATGTTCTCACATCACGCCAGGTTGAAAACTGGAATGAATCCCTTAGCCCAGTTATAGATTTTATTTTTGTAATCGTGTGTTTAAGAAAATCATTTTCTGTTTCTTCTGCAAACAGCCAATCTGGCAATATTCCGCTCACATTTCCCACCTGCCAGCGGTGGGGGCATATTGAGTAGTGGCTTTTTTTTTAAGATTTTATTTATTTATTTGACAGAGAGAGATCACAAGTAGGCAGAGAGGCAGGCAGAGAGAGGAGGAAGCGGGCTCCCTGCTGAGCAGAGACCCAGTTCGAGGCTCGATCCCAGGACCCTGAGATCATGACCTGAGCCAAAGGCAGAGGCTTAACCCACTGAGCCATCCAGGAGCTCCAAGTGGTGACTTTTCCTTAGGGCTGACTCTCTTCAGTTTGGGGGAGTCCCCACCTGACTGCTTTATGCATTGGCATCCCTGCTTAGACCCTGTAGGCATCTGAGTTTTCCCCCTTTCATTTAGATTAGGGGATTTACCAGAAGCGGAACAACTGGACTTTTTGAACGGTCTTTCTTATGCAGAACAGAGAATACTAAGCAGTCATTTTCTGGTGTTAAAAGCAAGTCTTTTGAGAAGCAATGATGGCAAATATGTCCGAGATCTGCTCAACATTTCTGAAAGTATGAGAGCGAAATCACCTGGATCATAATTATCTCTGGGGCTTTTTAAAAACCCTTATGCCAGGGCCCCTCTTCAAACCTAAGGGAATCAGAATTTCTTGAGGGAGTAGCCTGGGCATGTGAACATTAAAGAAGCATCCCAGGTAATTTTTCTGAATCAGAAAGTTTGAGAATTACTGAATTCTTCCTAGATCGGACAACTCCTCTACTTGACAGATCTAGTTAGAGGGAGCTGATGGGCCTCAGGAAATACTCCCAACTCACTGGTCCAGCAAGGCTGAAGATGAATTTTGTCCTATCAAAAGCCAATCTATGCTGACCTTTTTCAGTAATTGTCCAGCATTAGATTAGATCAGTTTTGACAGTAGATAAAGTAGATTAATATAAAGTTTTGTATATAACAGAAAGACAGTTATTTTTTCCTAGTCATCATAAAAAGGCAGGGAATTACTGGACCTATATGTTTATTTTAGCTGCATTATTATTTTAAGTCCTATCTTTAACGTGGAATTAAAACACCACAGACAAGAAAAAAAAATATCACAGGTATTTGCTTTCACTTCTAATGTCTGAAAGGGTTTCAGCCTGACGTAATTAGCATGTAGGGCATGTTCACCTCTTGTAATCTCACAGATGAGTCATCCCACAACCCCAGCATAAAACAGCTTCTGAGCGCCTGTCTGCTAACCAGGCTTGGAAACTGAGTGGAAAGAACGGTGTGTTTTTTTCAGTGGTAATCAATAAATGAGAAATTGTCATAAAGATGCCATTTATTCATTCTGATTTTTACATTACAACTATAATGCTATGTAACAAATTATATCTAGATTCGGTTTCTGTATCTACACAGCTAATGCACATATGAATTATTCAATGAGATTGTCTTCAGTGGGTTTTTTTGAGTCATTGCAATGTGTCACCAGTTTCAGGTAATACATTAAATATTATACATTATGGTCACTTCACAATATTTTGGTTCCAACTGTATCCTTTGTTTGTTAAAATTGTAGTGTGCTGTAGTTCACATATTTTGCTTTTCCTCAGATGTCCTGTAGGTATTTTGCCCATCAAACAAATATATCCTCACCTATCTGAGCCTTAGTATTCACATTTGTTTAGTGTGTTAGGGACATGCAGGTAAGAAATAGGCACCTGCTATCCCACCTGTGATTGCCATTAAGGAGGAAGTAAAAAGGAGCCAGAACAATCAATAGGAGAGTCCCAAGACGCTCCCTGAAGGAAAGGACGCTAAAGCTCAGACCTGAAAAATGAATAGAAATTGCCAGAGGAAGAGAGAAAGAGAATACATTCGTGTTTTATTGCTGAGTATCACACTACCACACATTCAATGGCTTAAAGCAATATTTAGGATCTCTCAGTTGTCCTGGGTTGGGAGTCTGGTCCAGTCTTAACTGGGTTCTATGTGCAGGGGTTCAAAAATCTGCAGTCAGGTGGCAACCGGGTGCAATCACTTCTGGGGCTGGGGTCTCTCTAAATGCCTTCAGGTTGTTGGCAGAATTTAGTTGTTTGTGGTTTTAGAGATTCCCACTTTCTTGCTGGCTGTCAGCCCAGGGCTGCTCCCTGGTGCTAGAGGCCATCTGCGGTTCCTTCCCCTCCCACAGGCCCTCCTACAACATGGCAGCTCAGCTGCTGCTTCAAGACTAGCAGGAGACCGTCTCTCTTCAAGAAGGACCCACTTTGTCTTTTTTTTTTTTAAGATTTTATTTATTTATTTGTCAGAGAGAGAGAGAGAGAGCACAAGCAGGCAGAGCGACAGGTAGAGGCAGAGGGAGAAACAGACTCCCTGCTGAGCAGGGAGCCCAATGTGGGACTCGATCCCAGGACCCTGAGATCATGACCTGAGCTGAAGGCAGCTGCTTAACCAACTGAGCCACTCAGGTTGTCCCACCACTTCGTCTTTTAAGAATTTTGTCCTGATTAAATCAGGTCTGTCTAAGATAATCCCCCCTTTAGAGTGACTCAAAAATCACCTGATTTGGGACCCTTAATTAGGTCTGCAAAATCCTTTCACCTTCCGCAAATACTATCGCCTATCTATGGCAGAGATGTCTCATGCTCACAGGCCTGGCCCATATTTAAGAGAAAGGGATTATGTACACAAGAGGTCTGGACTTCACCCATCAATAAAGCCCCTGGGAGCTTTCTCCCAGGGGGATTTATTTAATCACTTCCATTTACCAAGCATCCACAGGACACTTAGCTCACAATTAGGAAGAGATGGCGGGTGATGCCAAGTGTTATTTCATAAATGGTATCACCTGTGTCATATTGCCAACTCTATTATAACTTTCAGAGGTATTAATTTGGGAAGAGGAGGGAAGAGTCCTTCGAGAGCCAGAAGGAAATTTGGAAGTAAGTAACATTGACAACCAAAGCCTTCAGACACATCTTTAAGTTTCAAGAGAGCAGTTAACAGAAAAGTAAAACGTATTTTTAGAAGTTGTTTGGGAGGTGAAAGGATTTTTCTGAGGGGAGGAGGGCAGAGAATGAGTAGAGGAGATTGTGTGTGTGTGTGTGTGTGTGTGTGTGTGTGTGTGTGTGTGTGTCTGCAATATCTCAGGATCTTAGAGTCAAAATATAATGAAGTTTTTCATCTCCTTTCCTTCAAAAAATGAGAAGGAAGTACACTAGAAAATGTATGAGTCGGTCACTGAACAGACCACATTGCTAATATATGGCAAGATGGCTAAAATAAAAACTCTTAAAATACATATTTTAAAATTAGATTTCTGACCTTCGATAGGGCTTATCATGCTATTTATAACGTGGCAGAAGGAGCCGGTTTTTCAGTAGTTGCCTCATCAGACATGACTCAGATTTCCTTAAGCATTTAGACCATATGTTTCTTGAGGTTAAAAAAAAAAAACCAACATGTTTTTTAAGGTTTTTCTATTTTCCTATACAATTAATGGGATGTGAAGAAAACATTATAAAATCATTTAAAGGTATACTTTTAGGGGCATGCATTTTATAAATGTTGATTTCTGGAAGTTAAAATTATGTTAACTGTTTGGCTGGTGTCGCCATTAGGTACATTTATGAATATAAATAAGAAGTAATCATTGCGATGTTAGTTTTACCATTAAGAAAAAAGGCTGAATTCAAAAAGAGTTTAGCAAATGAAACACAGATACTACTGAAATGTACTTTATATGCAGAAAAGGGAAATTTTTGAGGCAAGAAAGCTTTTGTTAAACTAACTGAAAAGAATTATTTTAACATTTAATAAGAAAAATATTACTTTAATTGACATTTAGTAACATTCTTGTGTGTGTACAAGCTGTGACTGTAAGATAGTGGGACAAATTATTTTGTGGCTAGTAGAAATTAAAATGAATTTATTTTTATGATTATTAAGAGCAGTGACCATTTTAATTCAAATGTCTTTGCATAATATAAAATTATTGCTGTCAAACTCCTAGGAAGTGTATATTCCATTTAAGAAATGGGTTGGTATATATAGAGAAAATTATTAATAAATGACAATCAGTGTCCCAACTAAGGAATCCCTGAGTTTCCCACTTGGTGGTCAAATCATTTGGCATTTTATGTCATTAACGTTTGTTTCTTTGTTTGGTTTGGTTTGGTTTGATTTTTTTTTTCAGGGCCATAGATTAAGAAGTAGGAAACAGTTTCTATACACGTAATAAATTTATATCTTAAGGAAATTCAGTGTTTCCTGTTACACTTACCTGGCCCTGGATCTCCCTGCCCCAGGCTGTTCCTACCTACCCTTCATGTTACCTAGCTTTGGAAAGGTATTTCCATCCTCCCAGTCACCCAGGTCAGAAACCTGGCCATCATCCTTAACCCCTCCCTGTACTCATTGCCTAATTATCCCCAGGTCCTTCCACTTCTACTTTCTCAACATCTCACAGGTATTCTTTCTCTCTCTTCATAAACTTTATTATTTCTAAGAGCAGTTTTAGGTTCATAGCAAAGTTGAGCAAATGTACTGAAATTTCCCATCTATCCCGTGCCCTTACACATTCACAGTCTCCCTGTTATCTCCATCCCTAACCAGAGTGGCTTATTTGTTACAATGGATGAACCTAAATTGACTCTTCAGCACCAGAGTCCATAGTTTACATTAAGGTTCACTCTTGATGTTGTACCTTCTGTGGGTTTGGACAAGTGTATAATGACATGTATCATTACATTATTGCAGTATCATACCAAGTAGTTTTATTGCCCCCCAAAAATCCTCTGTGTTCTCCCTATTCGTCTCTACCTTTCCCCAACTGCTGAAATCCCCTCATCTTTTTACTGTCTCTGTCGTTATACCTTTTACAAAATGTCATGTATCTAGAATCATACAGTATGTAGCCTTTTCAGATTATTTTCTTGCACTTAGTCATATGCATTTAAGATTTTTCTAGGCCTTTCATAGCTAGATGGTTCATTTCTTCTTAGCACTGATTAATATTACACTGCCTAGATGTATCACAGTATATTTATCCATTCGCTTCCTAAAGGGCATCTTGGTTGCTTCCAAGTTTTGACAATTATGAATTAAGCTGCTATAAACATCTCCATGCAGGTTTTGTGTGGACATGTTTCCCACTTTATTGAGTAATCACAATTACTCAATTGTATTCTCTTAAATTGATATTCTCTTAAATTCCAACCGCATCATCTCTGCTTCCTAATTCATCTCCCTGACTCCCAGTCTTGAACCACCCTTACACATCTTTTCATCACCTCAGGCTTCACCTTGCAACTGGAGTAATTTCTCTTAAATGTAAACCTTACTGGTCACTCACCTGCTTTTCAAACTTCAGAAGCTTCCCAGGACCTGTTCTTAAATGCATGCACAACACATCTGCTTGGCAAGTAAGACTCTTTCCTTATCTGGCTCCTATTTATCCCTCCAGACTCAGCTTTTGGCACCACCATGCCCCTGCATGCCCTGTCTCACTATGCACCCCCTGAATTTTAGTCTTGCCAGCTATTTGCAGTTTCTTAAGTGGGCTTCCCTTTCGGCACTATAGTCTCCTTCCGCCTAGAAATTTCTTTACCTCCTACCCTTACTCCATCTGATTATCCTCTCTTCTTCATTGAAGTCTCGGTTCTGGGAAGATGTCTTCTCCTTGAAGGTGTGCTCTTTGTCCCTTTGCATCTTGGAAACGGGGCTTCTCTGTTGCGTTGGCATCCTGTGCACCCCTCTGTCATAGCTCTTATCTCATTGCATTTTAATCATATATTCACTAGTCTTTCTTTTCTAGCAGAGTAGATATTTATACAGCTGGTGACCCCAAAATAGGCATTTCATAATAGCTGACAATTGAGTAAGTATATATAATGAAAAATCCACCTGCTAGAGCATTAGCAAGTACAAAATCAATATATTAGTATGCAATATACAAATATATATATAATAAGTATATATCAAATTACATAATATAAAATAAGATAATAAAGTTCATCTTAACTCTGACAGTGTAATATCTGCATGTTATTTAAAAATGCTTTTGGCTGCCAGGAAACCCTAGTAACAGTCTTTTAAACAAATAAGGAAGTCTGAAAAGAGTTAGCTACTGGCTTTGTTTCAGTACAGTGTTAGGGCCAGAATCTCTATGCTTCTTTTGGCTTTTCTCTGATGGTCACAAATTGGCTATTATAACTCCAGCCATCACATCTACCTTCAATTCGAGAAGAAAGAGAAAGACAACAGTAGCCATTTCTCTCTCCTTTGTCAGGATAGCAGTGCTTTCCATCATCTTTCATTTAGTTCTCATTGGCTAGAACTATGTCAAGTTGTCACCCCAAATGTGAGAGAAGCTATGATAAACGGCGTATAACATTCCCAACCTCTATATCAGAAATGGGGAAGAGATCGTAAGTTTGGAAGTAGGTGTGGGATTAGTCAGCCAATGGTGTCGACTACACCTTGGGACAAACCATGTTAATTCTCTTCTCTTCTCTTCTCTTCTCTTCTCTTCTCTTCTCTTCTCTTCTTCTCTTCTCTTCTCTTCTCTCCCTCTTTTCTGAGTAAATAATTAAAATAAATGATATTTCTTCCAGAATCAACTTTCTCTCCTTCTACAACTCCCACATATTCTCTTGTCCACAGTGGAATTATCTTCTACGCTGGATAGTTGGTCCAAGTCTTTCTTGGATATTTTACATTTAGAGGAAGCCCTACATAATGAAAAAACACCTCCTTTTTGAAGAGCTCTCTTTGTCATAATGTTCTCCCTGACAAGGGCTGAACAAAATGCACAATACACAGATTTCTTGCCACTGACCTCATCAATCTGTCTTTGGTGTGACAGTCCCCCAGATTGTTTATGACAGTTATGATGGTTTCTCTAGATCTCCTCTTTCCCAAGTTAAAATTCCACTTGCCTCAGTACTTTTTCAGATAATCCGTTCTGTATTCTTTCTACCCTGGTCAGCTGACACCAGACACACTCTCTTCATTTATTTATGATTCATTTAACTGACACTTACTGAGTTTCTACCATGTGCCAGCACCATTCTGGGGACTGGTGATACAGAAGACAACAAAGCAAATAAGTCCTCTTCTTTCCTGAAGCTTTTTATAAAAGAGTAGTAGAGGGAGGTGGATGATAAACCCCTACACACACACACACACACACACACACACACACACGATCATTTCATAGAGTGATTAGTGCCAAGATGAAAGCATACAGGAAAAGATAGGAGAATGACAAGGGGTGCACGTGTGCATGTGTGTGTACATGCATGTCCTGTAGATTTTGCGGTCGGGAAAGTTGTTTCCAATACCTAAATGAGGAGAAATAACCTGTGTGGCAGAGGAGCTTTTGAAGCAGTGGACATTATAAGTGAAAGACTTTTAGTAGAATGAGCCAGGCTTGATCTAGAAACAAAACAAACCAAAACAAACAAAAAAACATTCCCAGGAGGAGAGTTTTGGGGAATGAGCCTGATAAAGTTCAGAGGGAAACCATCATGGAGGTCATGGAGGCCAAGGCAAGGATTCAGATTGTATTCTAAATGGTTGTATTTGAATATCGTCTTAAAAGTGGGCAAAAACTGAACACATAGTTGCACATATCGTCTTCTTGGAGAAGTCAAATTTATAACCTCTTTCTATTGGGCGCCTGGGTGACTCAGTGGTTAAAGCCTCTGCCTTCGGCTCAGGTCATGATCTCACTCGAGGCCCGCATCGGGCTTCCTGCTCGGCAGGGAGCCTGCTTCCTCCTCTCTCTCTGCCTGCCTCTCTGCCTACTTGTGATCTCGCTCTCTGTCAAGTAAATAAATAAAAAAAAATCTTAAAAAAAAAAAGAAGCTTCATTTATAAAAAACAAACAAACAAACAAACAAAAAAACCTCTTTCTACAATGGGCACTGCATTTCTATTAATGCAGGCCAACATTATGTGACTTTTTGGGAAGCCATGTTATACCTCTGGGCGCCACTGATATTTCCTGTTCACTTTTCGACAAGCACTGCTCACATGCCTGCGTATTACTTGCACAGGAGAGGGAGTAGGTGGATGTGATTCAAGGAGTTATTAAAATGATTCACATCACACTTCCACCATATGAAATATAATATATGGTCCAAAGCAACCCAGCTTGGGGAAGCCTAAATTACATCTTTAAAATTCAGTCATTGAAATGAGATAATTTGAATGGTCCTGCAAATGCATTTCTTGGGAGCTTTCCTTCCAAAGCAAAACTGAATGATAAGAACGGAATGAAGTCTAACCCCTCAAAACAGAAAAGATTATCATAATCAATAACTCCAACCACACAGGAGTTGGGGAAGAAAAGAAGTTCTTGGTATTTAACTTGGTATGAGCCAATTAAATGTTGGTTTTCCACCTTCTGGGAACCCTAATTGCCTTTCCTCCAGCAGCCTTGGGTTTTTCTCTGAACTGTAGGAGTCCGGCCTCAGAGCTGCAGCTCTGGTGACCACCTGTGTTCCATTTTAATGCCGAGCTGTGAGCATCGATGCTCTCCAAGGCAGCGTGTGAGTGTCGTCCTTCCACTGGCTCAGTGTCTGCCCTGCACGCTTGCATCTGTTGTTCGGTCGCTCAGGCAGCGGGGTTCCTCAGGACTCTCCTCTCCCATATGGCACTGAGTTTTGTTTCATCCCTTTCCTCTTCCCTATCAGTAGGTATTCTGGAAGACAGTTTTATTATGACATTCACAACTAGCATTAAAACGAGATAAAAATAAAACAGGATGTCAATAAAGAATTAATGATGTGTGTCTGTGTAAATGTATAGTAATAATAAAAAGAATAGATATCCATTTGTAAAGGTATAATTTTAAAGTCATGGGTCTTTAAATGAAGCCACTTTATAAATGGATCGACATATGTGAATGTTTGCCTACGGCTTTCAGCCATGAAAATCGCCCTGCAGACAGTGGCTTGTGAGGTGAAATGCACTTGACAGGCACTAAATAGTTTACCAGAACACCTCTGTAAGTGCAAATCTAACTCCTTTCGTGACAGAAGTTTCCGAAAGACAGCTGGAAGCAATTAGGGGCTGTGGAAAAAAATTGTTAAACAGGCTGGTAATCTGACATTTCCGAAAAACTGGACTTATGAACCAAGGGCAACTAGTAAGAGGCATCAATGCCAGCTTTGTAGGAGAGAAGCAGACCTCCATCGTGGAGGTAGGAAAATGCCTGGAAGGATTTAGGTAGGGTAGCAATTGTCGGTTATGACCTTGGTGTCGAGGGAGTTCAGTGTGATAGAAGCACCCCTCACCTGAGGTCAGGAATCCCTCCACTGCTGCCCAGCTAAATGGTATATGGTAGGTCTTATAACCCTCTCTGAATCACCTTTCTTCTATCTAAAGTAAGGGGCTAGCCTTGGTCAGGTGTAATCCAGGCTGTGTGCTGCGTGACATGTGGGTTTTGTAGCAGCAGAGGGGGTGTACCTGGGGGGGGTTGTGAAGAGGAGGGTGAGCAGGTGAGGCTCTGGGTGCTCTCCTGCTCTTCTCCCTGTGTCAACCAGAGCAATTCTATTTTTACCTCTTTATACCTTGAATTTTTTTTGTAAGATCCTAGTTAAAAACAAAGGAAAACAAAAAACTTTCAATACTTAAATCTTGCAGACTTCTAGTACCGATTCCTTCCAACTCTCAAATATTATGATTCTAACATTCTAATTAAAGCATGTAAATAACATACTACTATCTTTAAAGATTTAAAAAAAATGTTGCTATTACTAAGCAGTGATAGTAACACCAAAGTAATTAAGTTAACTGAATCCTAGCAAGCAGAAAATATCAATGAGCAATGTATACTATTGATAAGTTATGGCTAATGCATTGTACAAATAATGAGTTCATTATGTTAATTGTTTTTATTTTTCAAAAGGTTAATCAATTTTCATTTGTGAGGAGATGTAGTGTTCTGTCTGTTCTTGCCACAACTGCATGGGAACTCTAGAAGCTGTTAATATATCCTTTTGTGCAAAAGCTATATTTTTTTAAACTCTTCCAGGATTGTTCAGTTTTTTCAGATGTTCTGAAAGGATTAGTTAGTGTTAAACACTCAACTATTTAGGTATGGATTTAAAGCACATATATGTTCAGCATCCTACCAAGTTCCGGGGGGAGATTCATTCATCATTCAGCATATGTTTCCTGAGTACCTACCATGTAACAGGCAGACTCTGGGCACCCGGATTCATTGTGAACAAAACAGACCACACACATCCCAGCCCTAGTATAACGTGCATTCTAGATGGTTGATTGAAGACTTAGATACATGTGATACATCTCTTTCTTGCAAGAAGCTTCAAGTCCAATTGGGAAAATTAAATGTCAACACTAGAGCAGATAGAGGCTGAAATAGGTGGTGTGGACTCCAAGTGCTATAGTAATTTCAGAAGCAGCACATAGTTAGACTTAGGTAGACCTTGAACAGGGAGTAGATTAAATAGACTGTGGCTTAGTGCCCAGCACATAATAGTTTCTCAGTAAGTATGTGTTCAGTAAATAAGAAACCAGGACTCATACACTGAAGCAATAGGAAAGTAATTTGGGAGATTTAAATGAGCCTCGGTGAAGGAAGTCTTGCATTACAGCTAAAGGTTTTGGAGTCAGGTGTGTGTATGTGTGTGGGGGTGGTGAGCATAACACAGAAAAGCAAGAGTGTGAATCTGTCCCAAGATAGTTGCTGCAGAAAGGGCCTTGGGAGGCAGGGAGACCTGTCCGGACTTTTTCCCATTCTGTGAGAACATGATGGCCTTGGCTTAGTGGAGGTAGAATGTAGAACAAGGGTCAGCTGTGAAAATTAATTGTATTTGAACATAGGGATACTGAGAGGGAGAGAAACTGAAAAAATGAGGCAGGAGTCTCAAGTGTTGGGGGGCATGAAGCTACCTTCTTATTTGAGAGGCCATCTAGCATAGCAGTGATGTTCGTAGACCATGAAGGCCAGACTGCCAGAGTGCCTGCTAATAGCCTGTGACCTTCAGCAAGCTACTTAACTTCTCAGTGACTCCATCTCTTCATCTATCAGATAAGAATGATACCATAGTATATACTTTATTTTTTTAAAAGATTTTATTTATTTATTTGACAGAGAGAGATTGCAAGTAGGCAGAGAGGCAAGCAGAGAGAGAGAGGAGGAAGCAGGCCCCCTGCTGAACAGAGAGCCCGACTCGGGGCTCGATCCCAGGACCCTGAGATCATGACCTGAGCCAAAAGCAGAGGCTTTAACCCACTGAGCCACCCAGGCGCCCATAGTATCTATTTTAAAGCGTAGGAGTTTGTGAGAAGTAAATGGCCTTGAAATCCCTAGGTGCTTAGCAGAGTACCTGACGGAGGCCCAGAGGAGAAGAGAGGCTAAGATGCATAGATGAGGGGAGGGAGACTGTCTTTGTGCCACTCCACTCCGCACTCTGCACTGAGAATGTGTGTGAGGTCACTGAGTCACCTTGAAGTCAAGAGGCAAGCTTCCTCTGAAGACTCCTCATTTTATGGTTGAGGGTGTGGATGGGCAGGGGTTTTGCTCTCTGCCATATCCAACCTGGTGCAGTGTCTTGCACACAATAGATGCTAAGAAGTATGGTAGAACCAGGGTCAATTATTTACCTCGTGAACAGACTGGGGGTACCACTGACGCATGTGGGGACATGGAGATAGTGTCTTGAGGACACTTCGGAGTGCGTAGAGTATAGGAATTTAAGTATGGACTGAAGCTCTACTATTCTGGATTCTAATATCCTGCTAGGTTTCATCTAGCTGCTACTTTGTACTGTTTACCAGACAGGTTTACAAAATATCAGAATGTTTGCTTGACTAGGGAGAAGGGTGGGGGCGGTACAGGGGGTTCCCTTTTCAGGAGAGATCATGCATCTGGTAGTGCTGTGTCAGGGCATCGTTTCCTCTGCTCGCCAGTGTCCACTGCCATATAGCTGGCCTGGAGCCACCTTCCAAGGACAGGCCAAGTAGGCATGGCCTCTTCTTCCGGTGGTCTCTGTTGCACAAAGAGAATGCAGCTTCTGACAATAGCAGTGGGTTTTCCTGGAATGTGACTGGTACCCTGCTTCACAGCCCTGGAAATGTGACATGGCTTCTGGACTCTGCTCAAGTCTGATTTCTTTTTGTGTTGCACAGGGAATAGGCTGTGTGCGTTCCTGACACTACCTTCCATCCTTGCTTCTTTTCTTCTAAAATACCTCTAATTGCTGCTTTCCTGCTCTCAGCCATCTCTCCCTTTCTGATTACAGTGCTTACTAACACATATTCAATGGACAGCAAGGTGCTTATGTGAAGAGCATTTCATTTGGTTCTCCCAGAAGTCCTTCTAATTAGTTCAAATCGTTGTTCAATACTCATTTGCATATTAGGAACCTGGGTCCCACACAGGGACTTTCTGGAGTGATGGAAATGTTCTATGTCCTACTAGAGTTAGGAGTTACACTTATACCTTCATTTGTCAAAATTGATGAAACTGTACACTTAAGGGGGTGCCTGGGTGGCTCAGTGGGTTAAGCGTCTGCCTTTAGCTCAGGTCATGATCCCAGGGACCTGAGATTGAGCCCCTCATCAAGCTCCCTGCTCAGCAGGGAGTCTGCTTCTCCCTCTGCCCCTCCGCCCCCATGTTTGCACGGTCTCTGTCTCTCTCTGAAATAAATAAATAAAAATCTTTAAAAATTTTTTAAAAACCCTGTGTATTTCACTATGCGTAAATTATGTCTCATTAAAAAAAAAGTAAAGAAGTTATGTCCAGAAAGATGGATTTCCAAGTAGAGAAATCAAGTTAAAAGAGTCTTTATTTGTAACATTTTCTTGACCTTCCCAAGAGTGTGCGCCTGACAAAGAGGACACTACTGTTTGCTTCTTGGAATACCTTGTGAGTGGAAGAGAATTACTGAGACTATAGAGGATAGATAAGTCCTTGAGAGTCTGTGTAAGGGGAAGATCAGTGGGAGAGGCAAGGTGCCTCTGAGCAGGAGAGGAACTACAGAGAAACCAGGGTATACAATGGGAATTTTACCTTGGATCTGCCTGATGTCACTCCTTTTCCCCATGTCAGCATGAAACACTTAGCAAAATCTATTTAGTCAACCCTCTTTTGGATGCATCTGTCTCTCCATTTCTCTGTCCCAAGTGATGGGACTGTGGCAAAGTACTGAGTGTAACTTCAAGGTGGATTCAGGCAAGGTAAGAGGCAGAGGTAGTACTTAAAACCAGTTCTCTTGGGGCACCCCTGGTTGACACAGTTGGTTAAACCTCTGATTCTTGGTTTTGGCTCAGGTCATGGTCTCAGGGTCATGGAATCAAGCCCCATGTGGTGAGATCGAGCCCTGCCTGGGGCTCAATACAGGGTCTGCTTGAGATCCTGTCTCCATCTCCCTCTGCCCCTCCTGCTCCTGCATGCTTTCTCTCTTTCTCTCTCTCTAAAATAAATAAATAAATCTTAAAAAATTTCCCTTGTTTACACCCTGCCTCTTAATCTGGTTATAATATGCTCTGACTCTCGATACACATATTCACATCCTTGAGAGAGTGTATTCATTATACCTTTCTGTGTTTATTTCTTAGCTCCAAAATAATTTAAACCATGATTTTCTAATTATTTTTTCCTCGCTCCAAAGAAATATATATTCATTGCAGAAAAATTAGGAGATAGAGATAAGTTAGGAAAACAGTAATATCACATATAAGGTGTGTCATTTAGAACACAGTCACATAAATAATAAATAATGTTCTAAGTGTTACAGCAAGCCACAGATGTTTGTTATAATGATGGTGATGATGATGTTGACAACAATGATCAATACTTAGATTGGACTGTGTGCAAGGCACTGCTTTAAGCATTTGTATGTATTTACTCATAATCTTCACAGCAACCCCAAGAGATATTATTATTCTCTCCTCCCTTTTATTATGTATACGCATATTTACATTTATATGTTTATATTTTTATATTTACATATTTTTAATAGATGAGGAATCTAAGGCAGAGGTGTTTGGTGACCCGGTCATGATCACACAATGGAAAGTGGCAGAGGTGTGATATGACCCAAGGAGAAGGGCTCTAACTTTGCAGGTACTACTGAATTTCAACTCTGGAGTATCCTTGGTAATGGATATGTTTTCTTTGCTATTATTGTTTCTAGATTTCTTTCTAGAATAACTCACCCACATAGTTGGTGGCAAAACAACTGTTTACTCTGAGCAAGAGTGCCTAACCACAATGCTCACAAACATACTCCAGCTGATAATCACTATGGACCTTTGCATAAGTGATAAGTAACTTGCTTGTGTGACCACACCCCTGAGATAAGTGGTTAGCAGCTCCAAGCCCCAAGGCAGTACAGCAGAGTGTTCTTGCTGCCAAGACTGCCTTTCCTGTGGGGGATACAGTTCCTCAGGAGAGGGTGATGGGCAAGGAGGGCCCAGAACAGGGATGGGAGAAGAATTTATTTTGGTAACATTTGAGCCCTTGCTGTCGACTTCAAGTGGCTGATAAACTGTGTATATTTAAAAGCAAGTGGACTAAGGAGCCTTTGCGTAGGAAGTACACTGTCTCCTTTGCAATGAAAGAGAATCTCTTTTAATTTGTAGGATTACAGGGCACAGTGAGACAAATGAAAATTCATAAACATGTGACTCATAATGTCAGTTAAGGAATGACTGAATAAACTTCCTTCTACATGTCTTCAACATTATCAAAAATTATTTATATAGACCCAGACTCATTATCCCATGGACTGTTAGTTATGTAGTTTTCTGAAATTTTATGTAAAAATGAAATGCTCCAGTTGTTAAATAAATAAATAAATAAAAGAATGCTTCAGTGCAGCACCAGATGGAACATTTTGTGGTAAACAGGTTAGCCATTGCCTGCTGAGCTAATTGACTTCTGGAGAATGGGCCAGCACCAGAGGAGGTCTTTAGACCAGGTGACCTTCTTCTCTCCCCCAACACAACGCTATTTGATGCTGTGTCTTTTTGCCATAGCCAGTTGGAACAGGGACAGACATAAAGTAAATATCTGCAAAGTCCTAGGTGAGATGCTGAAGATACAAAATAGCTCTGATAAGTGAATGGAGCCCCATTTGAGATCCATGACTGAGAAAGCGAGGCATTATCAAGCTTGGAAAAGTGGAACAGAGTTTGCAATTTAAATGTAACTAATGCATTTGTTAAAGCTTTCAACAAAGGGTCATTCATTGTGATTCCAGCTTTTGAATTCAGAAAGCCAATTATCCAAACAAATGACTAGAGGAAACAATAGTACAAATATAGTTTAGAGGAACATGGCTCTTCCATAATCCTTCTTATTTGAAATATGTTTTGTCTTCATGAGTTAAGCTGAGGAGAGAGTATGGTGACATCGTTCCCCTCTGCAAGGTTAATTTTACCAGGGTTTTCTCTGCATCCTGGGGGCAGTCAGCTGGTCATTTGTTTGATAGAATACTGACAGAGCCAACTGGGACAATAAGTCCCCATTTACCAGGTGTAAATGGGATCTGAATGCCAATGATATTATATGAGGGGCCATCATTTCTCAACCTGATATTTTTCTTATCATTAAAAACACTTTATTTTTGGGCGCCTGGGTGGCTCAGTGGGTTAAAGCTTCTGCTTTCGGCTCAGGTCATGATCTCGGGGTCCTGGGATCGAGGCCCGCATCGGGCTCCCTGCTCAGCGGGGAGCCTGCTTCCCCCCCCCTCTGCCTGCCTCTCTGCCTCCTTGTGATCTCTCTCCCTCTGTGAAATAAATAAATAAAATCTTTAAAAAAAAAAAACACTTTATTTTTACATCTGATTTATATGGCATAGGGTATTACATTGTTAAAATATTGATAGTAGTGTCGAGGAGCTTATTGGGAGGAAGAAAAATAACACACATGTCTTGATTTTCATCCTGTGAAGCCCTGAGAGAAGAATACAGAGAAATTCTCTCTCAAGAGTTCAGTAGGATACCCATTGTAGAATGACTACAACTTTGAATTAGTATTGCAGTTGTTTTCAGCTGTTTCAAAACCTGGCATTGTAAGAGTCTTGCGTTTCCTAAACTTGGTGGATTTTACCTTGAAATCCTCGGGTCTCCGTGTCACTGAACTAATTATAATTGTGTATGTGTGAGTTTGTTGGTGTTTATTTATTACCAGGTACCTAAACTTACTTTATTTTCTCCTTCGGAGTACACTGTGAAATAAGGGTGTTCACATTCTCCCAGGAAGCAACACTTAGCCATTCGAAAGAGCGTGCACTACAAAGAATCCAAGTGGGTTTGCCATTTGGAATTTTTCACTCTTCCCTCTCTTCTGTCCTTTCTCCTCTCTCCTTCTCTCACACCAACACTATTCACTGTCAGATCTGCACCACACCCAGGGAAAAATGAGTAAAAAATAAGGCAGTTGCTGGTCTCTACCTGGAAACCCCTTTGAACTCTACAGTATTCCTCCCATAGGCAGGACCATGGACATTTCACTTTTTCCTGTGACGATAAATGTTATGTCACATTGTGGCCTCAAACTGAACTGTCTTCATAATGGAGGGAACAGTACACCAACTACTGTAGCAAGACTGATTACGTTGTAAGCATAGCTAGGATAGACAGACAATTCCTGGGGTAGGGAGCTAGCCTGGTAAATGCATAGCCTTAATTGATTGCTTTTCTTTCTGTTCATAAACACAGAGTGATAGATAAACTACACTATTTTTTCCTCATGAAATTTTCTACCAAGTTTATTCCTAAACACAGTAGGCATTCTCTGGTCTGATACACATCACATACATGCAAAATTACTCTGATGATTTAAGTTGGAAATAACTTGCCCCACAGAGTCTCAAGATTTCGAGTCAATGCATTATCATTTACTAATTAATTGTTAATATAAATTTATTATTTATTATCCAGTTTATTCACCGAGTGTGTATGTGTGCACACGTTCATGTATATGGATGCAGTGATCAAACAGAAGCTGGGAGAAATATAAGAAAATAGCTTTGAAAAAATGATAATACCCAGGACATGGACCCTGTGATAAGTCATGTCCATGCCCACCATTTTCTATATTCATCTTAATAGCCCATTTTGGTACCTATCATGTACACAGTGCCATTGGCGCACTGAAAAAATGCATGTAGCTGAGAGAGAGAGAGTGGGGCTCAAATCCAAGCTGCTCCCCCTGCCAATCCAAGTATCTCAGGGGAAGACGGGAGTCCTTTTCTAATACGCACAGTGTCCTCACCTAAGTTAGTGTTGTCCTGGCAATGATTACCCTTCTTTAACAGATGGCGAAATTAAAGATCAGGAGGTTTCGTTATTTTTCAAGAATCCGCATCCAGGAATGAGCAAAGCAAATGCTCAAACCTAAGCCAGTATGGATCCAAAGACCCTCATCCCCCAAAACAGCACTACCTTTGAACTAAATTGCATTATATTGTTTCTTGATATAAAGCTCCTTGTGCCATTTAAAATGCAAGGACCATCTGCTTGTGTATTAGTACTATTAGATCCTTTTCTGAAAGCAGGTTTTAATTGGAAAGTGGAAAGGGGCAACTGAAAGAGTTTTGAGATGGTAGATGGTAAAAATACAAAAAATTTTGCTGAAAAGACAACTAACTGCCTTTAAAGTATTTGTGAGGAGAACCCCAGCACTTTTAAAACTGCAAAGTGGCCTATTTACCTAACAGGCTGTTCATTGATTACAAGCTATTATTAGTGACTATTAACCTATGAAATTGTATTTACAGTTCACAAATGTATTTGATTTTCACAGGCCTTACTGGGGAACAGTGCTTAGTCAACACTTTCTTTGCTTAAAGTGTGCAGAGAGCATGAAGCATGACAAATGAATGTTTAGCCTTTGAATTTAGAGATTACAAAGGATAATGTCTCACAGGTTGGTGCATTGATCTTCCCCAGTAGTCCACACGGCCTCTGAATTCCATTTACAACTTTGCATGATCAGATGTCAAATTGAAATGTAATCAGTCCATTCCCAATAGTTCCCTGTAAAATTATCTCATTTTTAAGCTTCCACTAATGTGGTTATTCTGGTACAGCTATTATTATCAATTTATTTATGTAAAAATGTCAGTACTGTCCAGAAGATGATGTTTTCTAAAAGTATACAAGGGCCTACAGGGCCTCCACCTTTTGGAGGGTAAGATGGGAAGTGGAGATGGGGAACATAGCATTATCTGTTGATAATATGTCAAGGTAAGTACAATAGGCATTCAGTAAAGTTGTCATTTGGGGGGTTTTTATTGTGTAGGTTTTTTCCTTGGGTTGCTTTTGTAATAGGTGGATTTGTTTACACAGAGCAGGGTGTATTTGTTCATACAAAGAAGGTAGCTGAATGTATATTTGATTATTTCAGAGAAATGCAATTTGATGTTATAAGCATTTAATTCTATAGGACAGTCTCCAGATCATGTTGATATAGAACTTTTTATTTATTTATTTATTTTTGTGCAGGGGGAAGAGGCAGGGAGAGAGGGAAAGAGAGAATCTTGAGCCTCGACATGGGGCTTGATCTCACAACCCTGAGATCATGACCTGAGCCGAAATCAAGAGTTGAACACTTAACCAACTGAGCCACCCAGGTGCCCCAGTATAGAACTTTGTCATGACCAACTATTGATTGTTGCCCGCCCCCCCCCCGCAATTATAAACACTTGTTGGTTTCTCGTCAGTTAAGAACTGACATAAAGTTATTTCATTCTTGCTCCCTTACAGATCTTCCATCTGTCCCTTTTGACTTAAATTATTGACTTGCATATCAACTGACACATAAAAGAGGAAATCAGATTGCATATATCTATCATATACAATATTTTATATCTGTATTTAAGGTTTGGATATAGTAATTTTTGTAATCCTTCCAAGTGATTTTTCCAGAAGATTGCTTCTGACCTTCTCTCCTACAACCCTGACCACCATGCATGCCTGTACACACACACATACCACTGCCACCACCACCACCACCATAATCCCCGCCCCTCTGCTATATGGACCAAGACTTCTGAACAATGGAGTCTAGCTAACTGTTAATCTCAAATTGACCCTGGACAATGCCTGAAGTAGAAACCCTGTCACTGTTCAATAATTCCAGAGAAAATTTGTTCTTTAAAATGAGTCAACGTCTCCCTATGTCCCCAGTGGCTTTTCAGAAGATTCTCTCTGAACTTCCTTCTTTGACATTTGAAACTTATTTGGAATTCGACTCAACTAAAACTACCTGTCCCTGTCCAGATCTCTGTGGTGACTGCTATTACTTTTTCATATCCTACTCATTTCAGGGTTAGGAGACTAAGTGGGTGTCCTCTTTCTCCTCCATTGCCATTTCAACATTATTCTTCCCTCTCTTCCTTGGTGGCTGATGCTAAACTGACTGCCCTTTCTCACTCTTGTTCTGTCATTCACTGCCTTTCTAGAACCTTCCACAGCAGTCGGTTTCCCTTTCCAAATTCATTCACTCTACTGGCCAACCTATTTGTTATCTGAATCACTTGGTTTCCTGAGTCCTTTATACAAAACACCTTAACTCTCCACAGTGGCCTACACACTCTTAGCCTTGCTTTAACTGTCATAATGCAAAACTGCTCCACTTCCAGAATCACTAGCCCACACAGCCCATTCTTGAGTAGCCACTTCTGTTTTCCAGTTTAAGTATGCCACTGCACCCTGCAACTTCTCCTTTACTTGTCAAGATGTACACTGACCCCTTCATCAGAGCAACCACAACCTTGCTTTCCTTCAGTCTCCCACCCCTGCTGCAATCATAATGGACGTGTTTTTCTCTGTTCTGTGTGTTGCGATTCTAGTCAGATTTATATTTACAGAAATACAAATTATCAAACATTAAAAATGAGATAAGAAACCATCTTTACATGAACTTTCAGTTTTTTGACATTTCAAGTCTGTTTTTGTAATATACCAATTTTAGGAATTATTGCTACGTTGAAAAACTCATTAATTATATATAAATATATTTATCTCCTACATATAAAGTCTATACATATTCTGCAGGAGCACTGGGGATTCTTACCTGGAAAGGATTGACCAGTGCTGCTTTAGGAAGCATGTGAACTTACAGATGGGGCCGAAGCACTCTTGATGCCTTTGATTCTTGAATCCTGATGTCATAAAACAGTGTTGTTGTTGTTGTTGTTTTTTAAAGATTTTATTTATTCATTTGACACAGAGAGAGAGATTACAAGTAAGCAGAGAGGCAGGCAGAGAGAGAGGAGAGAGGAGGAAGCAGGCTCCCCGCTGAGCAGAGAGCCCGATGTGGGCCTCGATCCCAGGACCCTGGGATCATGACCTGAGCCGAAGGCAGCGGCTTTAACCCACTGAGCCACCCAGGCGCCCAGTGTTGTTTTTTTTTTTTTAAGTGTTTTAATCATGACTCGTTTTCTAATTTCTTTCCTCCATGATCTCAACATCTTGCAAAGCATCAAATACAAAGGCTGAGTTTCCATATGGAACCCAGAACAGTGGTATCAGGAGTTGTAAGCCTGGCAGAATCCCACAAAAATAATCCTCAAAAAGACACTAAAACATATTCCTTTGGGTCTGTGAGGGTTCAGGAATTTCTCTTTGAGCAGTAGCCATGGACAGCCAGAGCTGACTTCAGGCTTTGTCCTGCAATTTGTTCATGTTGTTTGATCTTGGGGTGCCACACTTTTTTCTGCCAGACCAGTGATCTTTTCCAGCAGTACTATTACTAGATTAGGTAGGCTACCATCATCTGAGCCAGCTAGCGCTTACTTGAACTGAAATTCATGTTGATACGTCTTTTCTTTATGAATGGCTGCTGTTGTCATTTTGCTTTGCCTATGTTTCTGTCTTTCATCCATTTTGGTTTGTCTCATTTGTACTCTTTCCTGTGCTCACTTATGTTAACAGAGTCAAAGGCTTTGTAACGAAGGCCCTTCTTTTCTTCTGATCTACTTTGCCGTTTCCTGCTGCCTTGGCTCCGTGGGGATCACTTTTCCCTTGAGATTGACTACTAGGCAAGCTGTGCTTTCTTCTTGCACTGCATCTTAAGATTTCACTTTTTTTTTTTTAAGATTTTATTTATTTATTTGACAGAGAGAGAGAGTACATAAGCAGGCAGAGAGGCAGGCAGAGAGAGGAGGAAGCAGGCTCCCTGCTGAGCAGGGAGCCTGATACAGGCCTCGATCCCAGGACCCTGAGATCATGACCTGAGCCGAAGGCAGAGGCTTTAAACCACTGAGCCACCCAGGCGCCCCAGATTTCACTTTTGTTTTAAGAAAGTAGATGGCTCATAGAATGTGAGACCTTAAGAAGGCGCTATGTAGAGTGGACCTAAGTGCTTTAGAGTCAGACAAAGATGAGTTCAAATTTGGACTCTAGCACTTAGGACACGATCAAGGTCAAGCTGCATGACATCTTTAAGCCTCAGTGTTCCCATACTTAAAGGGAGACTGTAATATTTATCATTTGGCTACATCAGATTGGTGCCATGATTACATGAGATAATGTGTGTATAACCCTAGGCACAGGGCCTGGTGCATGAAACATTTAATACAAGTTACTAATGGTGGTGTTGTTATCATTACTAAAAGTAACCAGTTCTTTCAGAAGATCCTGGCTTTGGCCACCAAGCCTAGAAGGGCAGTGATATTGTTCATCTCATTTTCCTAGACTTTATGATCACTAAGACAACCATAGATCTATCCTCATCTTGACCATTCTGTCTGCATTTACTTACTTTCACATTTTATTGGTCCTGTGAGTTTTTCTTCCCCAAAGCTAAAAAGTGGTGTTTTTCTGTTCTAGTGTTTTCTTGGCAGGACACAATAGTTTTTAAGTGAAGTGCAACTTCTAAACATTCTCTTAAGAAAGATTATTTTTGTTTCGGACCTTTTCTTATTCCATTTCAGAAACTAATTCTCCTTCTTTAAGCAAATTATGGAGCAGGGTTACTATGCTGAGGCTTCTAGTCAAACTATTGCTGTCCCCAAAGAAAAAATCTTTTTAGCACTTTTTACAGCTTCTTGCTTTGTATGCCCTAATTAAATGGTATTACAAGGATGGTTTCTTAACCATTAAAATGACATTTGAATACTCTTTCATTTTGAAGGATTACTGAGAGATTTTTAAAATTTTTCTGTTTAGAAAAGAAAAAAATGTTTATGGGTGATCTGAACCCAGCAGAATAAGCAATTCTCTAAACTCTCTCTTTAGTTAATGCTCTACTCATACTTGAAATCCAGATATGTTCTTTACTTTTTTCGAGCATGTAGTTGATGGTTTTCAGTTCTCTGCATATTCTTTATTTATTTGTCAGTGTGGCTTATTCTAATTTGTTAATGCCCAAAGGCCAGCAGCTGGCTGTTAATGAAATGTGCAGATGTTTGGCAATGCTCTCAGAAGATGAGATGATGGTAGTGATGGTGACAACAATGATATCTAATTGTAAATAAATTTACCCCTCATTCTTCCCCCAATGTGTCTCACAGGAGAGGTATATATATATATATATGTATGTACATACATACATACATACACATACATATACACACACACATATATGTATATATATTTTTTTAAGTTACAGACATTGTTTTATCAGATGGTGATAGGAAGGTCAACTTGGAATGAATATATTTATTTTTCAGTGCTTGATTCCTGGACTTCTTAGAAATTACTAATTTTGAAAATGTAAGCTTGCTTCCCATTGCTTTATTTTTGAGTCTTATGTTTCTTTGTTTGGGGGTTATAAACAACACTGAAATTAGAGAAAGCCCAAAAGATATTAATCATGTCCCACCCATAATGGATCCTGCTGTAACTAAGGGGTCAGGTGGTTAACAGATGATGTGCTGGAAGACCACCGGAACAGCCTCCCTCTCCCCTGGTCCTTTTTTGGTCCAATGACAGGTGAGAAGATGTTATCTTTCAAGCTGTCATTTGAATTCAAATATAGTCTACGGCCATACCACCCCGAATGCGCCCAATCTCGTCTGAATTCAAATATAGAAAAGATCTGTCATTTCTCTTTTATGTACTTCTTGCTAATATGAATGAGCCACATACTGTGTCTTATATTGATGTTTCAGCTAAAGCTGGCTGTACTTGTAAACAGGTAACCAGTAAGGAGGAGCAGTCAGTAACAGTGTCCTCATGAACATTCCAGATATATAGGTGTAGATATAGATACATAGATACATCCTTTTACCTCAGGTTTTTAAAAAGAAACAAACACTGAAAGAATATTTTAAATTATAAAAACAAAACGTCTTTCCAGGGTATTTTAATGAAAGAGGATTAATTTTAGTTGTATATTATGTCCATTAGATGTGTGTGACACTAGGTTTATTAGTAGCCTCTTTTGTCCTATTTTGTTTTAATTAATAAGAGAAATGAAAATAAATTTGAAAACTACTTAAATAGAATCATCAAAAATTGAGCAATTAAGGGATAATTGTGTAATTAGATTATAATAGCAATTTTGTGAAGTGCTTTGAGACATCTTAACATAGGCACCGACCAGATCTTCATACCTCTAACTGATGATTTGGGATTCTTTTGCAATGAAATGTGCATCAGAATAAAGCCATTAGTTTTGTGGTTAACCAGAACCTCACGATTTCTTACAGAGAGAGTTACTTTTCTTTCTTTGTGAGGTCCCTGACAAACTGGAAGCTGATGCTGCTGGAATGTGGGAAAACAGTTGTGATATATCCAGAGGCCACCAGTCCCTCCCAACCCCCCCCCACAGTGGCTTCAGAGACAATTAATGATGAAGACAGGAAGTAATCCACATAATTGTGTAAATGTTATGTAATTTACATAATTGAGTATATATAAAATGAATTTTTCCGTTATTCTTTTAATGTAGAAAAATCAAATCTCCCAACAGTGACTGTTGAATAAAGAGCTTGATTTTTTTTAACCAAGCAATTACATATTCTAATACATATCATTGTCAAAATTATGTTTTCCTGGGCGCCTGGGTGGCTCAGTGGGTTAAAGCCTCTGCTTTCGGCTCAGGTCATGATCTCAGCGTCGTGGGATCGAGGCCCGCATCGGGCTCTCTGCTCAGCAGGGAGCCTGCTTCCTCCTCTCTCTGTTTCTCTGCCTGCCTCTCTGCCTATTTGTAATCTCTCTCTCTCTGTCAAATAAATAAATAAAAAATCTTTAAAAAAAACATTATGTTTTCCTGTTACTATATCTTTTGTCTCTTGTTAGGATTATTTTTGTATATGTGTATAATGTATAGTGTCTGTGTGTAATGTATAGTGTCTGCGTGTCTGTGTGCCTGTATTTGTGTGTAGAATGTCTTTCTGTGACTGTATGCTTCATCTCTTCTACATTTGCTTTAGGACTGGCCGCTCCGTGGAAGAAAATCTTTCTAGACACTCTTTAAATCAGGAGTGACAAATATGTCAATATGTCAAATACATATGATTTGTACTACTCCCACATTACAAATGCATTTATTCCAGTATGTTTTTTCTCTGATCTGAGACTAGACCTAGAAATCCTTCTCAAAGTGAGATTAGGAGTCTCTTCCCCAAAGTGTTGCGGACAACCACGATGAATGAATCAGAGCTGGTGCTTGAAATGAAGGTGTTTACCAACCCTTTTATAGATATAACTTGCATTTTAACCCACATGTGATACTTTGTGCTTTATCTACTTGGCTTCAGGAAATGCAACCTTCGTATAGTTCTGTTTTGTGGATTCTCTATTTCACGTTATATCATAGGGTATCGTTTGGGGTTAAGTTAACCTCTTGCTCAGGTTTGCCAATGCCTGCCGACCTGAAGCTCCTCCAGCTTGATGATCAGTGGTAGGAATTGCTCCCAAATGAAAGAACCAAGCATATAAAAATAACACAACAGACTTTGAAGACAAATCTTTTTTTTTTTTAAGATTTTATTTATTTATTTGACACAGAGAGAGAGATCACAAGTAGGCTGAGAGGCAGGCAGAGAGAGAGGAGGAAGCAGGCTCCCTGCTGAGCAGAGAGCCCAATGCGGGCCTCAATCCCAGGACCCTGAGATCATGACCTGAGCCGAAGGCAGAGGCTTTAACCCACTGAGCCACCCAGGCTCCCTCTGAAGACAAATCTTTTTTTTTTTTTAATTTTATTTTTATTTGAAGACAAATCTTAAAGAGAATTCCCCAACTCATTTGAGACAAGGTTACATTATTAAAATTTGTCCACCTTCTCTAAGTCATTGAAACACTTCAAAAACATTACCAAATGATGTGTTTTACACTCCGTTTCCTTTTAATTATCTTTAGAGTCTTATTGTTTCCTAGATTGTTAGCTCTTTATAAAAAAATTAAAAATGAAATATTTTCATTTACATATATCTGGAAGTTGTGATTTTAGATTTGTAGTTTCACATTTTCATGCCAGTATTTTTGTGCTCTATTTTGCTCTACTTCCAGATTCTTTTTCTTCAGACCTCTCTTTTCTTTTAGATTTTGAAAGTGTTTTAGATCTTTTAAAAGCTATTCACCATCTTTTCTTTTTTTTATTTGACCTTGTATTTTCTTTGTTCCTTTTTCCTCCTCCTTTCCATTTGTTTTTTTCCCTTTCCTCCTACCAACCCTCTACTATCAAGCAAGCATTTATATTTTCCATAAAGTATATAGTTTCCCCTGATCTCTGTAAACATTATGTGAAAGTAATAAGTTAACAGATACATTAAGACCTCAATTAACTCTCCTAATACAAGTGGAAATGGCAGAGATAATTCTAAGAACTTAATTTTTATTTTAATGTGTTTTTCATATGTACAGTTTAATGTGAGCTTTTATGATATTATTTTTCAGCTGCATTATTAAAAAAATATTTTGTGACAGTCAAATTCAGATTGAGTTATTTGGACATTCAGCTCCCTGTCCTTTCTGTAATGCTCCTTCAGGAGCGCTCATCACCTCTCGGAATGAGACCAAACCCTGACCTGACAGCACTTCTGTCCCTGGTCTTTCTTCTTTCTTTCTCTCTTCTTCCCTTCCATTTCCTCCCTCCCTCCCTCCCTCCCTCCTTCCCTC
>LNAC01000799.1:424897-448747 GCA_002007465.1 Ailurus styani | reverse complement strand
GCCTTGGGGCTGTCTCAGCAAATATCAACCCTTTTTAAAAAAAAATTGGCTAAAAATCCGTTCAAGCATAGAAGTTGGGGTGCATGGCTCAATCATTAAGCGTCTGCCTTCATCAGGCTCCCTGCTTGGCAGGGAGCCTGCTTCCTCCTCTCTCTCTGCCTGTCTCTCTGCCTACTTGTAATCTCTGTCTGTCAAATTAAAAAAAAGAAAGAAAGAAAGAAAGGAAGGAAGGAAGGAAGGAAGGAAGGAAGGAAGGAAGGAAGGAAGGAAGAAAGGAAGAAAGAAAGGAAGAAAGAAAGAAAGGAAGAAAGAAAGGAAGAAAGGAAGGAAGGAAGGAAGAAAGAAAGAAAGGAAGAAAGAAAGGAAGAAAGAAAGGAAGAAAGAAAGGAAGAAAGAAAGGAAGAAAGGAAGGAAGAAAGGAAGGAAGAAAGGAAGAAAGAAAGGAAGAAAGAAAGGAAGAAAGAAAGGAAGAAAGAAAGAAAGGAAGNTCCGTTCAAGCATAGAAGTTGGGGTGCATGGCTCAATCATTAAGCGTCTGCCTTCATCAGGCTCCCTGCTTGGCAGGGAGCCTGCTTCCTCCTCTCTCTCTGCCTGTCTCTCTGCCTACTTGTAATCTCTGTCTGTCAAATTAAAAAAAAGAAAGAAAGAAAGAAAGAAAGAAAGAAAGAAAGAAAAGTGTCTGCCTTCGGCTCGGGTCATAATCCCAATGTCCTGGAATCGAGCCCTGCGTCAGGCTCCCTGCTCAGCAGAGAGCCTGCAGCCTTCTTCTCCCTCTTCAGCTCCCTCCTGTTCCCTCTCTCGATGCCTCTCTCTGTCAAATAAAATAAATAAAATCTTAAAAAAGTGGGGGGGGGCGGGCACAGAGGCTATTGAAATCTTTTACCTGGCCATAAATTCAAAGTTCCAATCAGGTAATTTACCTTAAACCTAGATGGGGAATTAACCATATCCCAGAAGGTTTGAATTGAGTATTATTCTAGATGTTTCTTTGTTTAGGCTCTTATCCATTCATCTTCTCCTTTGCTATCTATGATATTCCTATAAATAATTCCTGCTAAATAGTATTTTTCTATAATGTCAGGAAAAACTCTGAGATGTCTTAATGGTCAAATTATTCAAATGATTTCTCTATTGTCTATTTGTATTTGCCACTTATTTGACAGTAGTTTTTCCTTTTGTGGTTGTTCTCCTTTTTCTGTATAAAAAACAAAGAAGTCTTTCCTATCTATTTCCCATTTTCCTAGCCTCTACTCCTTTGGTTAGAATTGACTTCCATCTTAAGTTCCTTGAAGAAATTGGTTTTTATGATTCCCAAAACATTTGGCTTTTGCGTGAAATTACAAGAATTGAAATAGCCCCTTGGTTCTTGGTACTTTTTCAAAATGTTTGCAGTTTTTCAATAGTGAGTATATTTCTGGCATTAGAGATCAGTAAGAACATGAATGATATTAATTTTGCCAGAGTATTTTTCGTGTACCCAATTCAGCAGTCTTCTGAGGGAAGATGCAATATAAATGTCATATTATAACATAGTTTTTGCATGACTCCCTACTGTAAACTTTGGTAAAGTCTAAAACTTAAAAAAAAAAAAGATTTATACAGTGTAGACATTGAAGATTTAGGATTGTTTAGACATTAATTTTTCATTCATTTATTCATTGATATTATTCCTTGAGTCCTTAGCAATTGGCCAATAGCTATGGCCACATGGGTGAACAAAGTCCTAGGCTTTAAGGAGTGAGCTGTCTGCTAGAGAAAGACTTGCTTGCAAAATGTTGGTAGTTGTTTTCTTTCTTTTAGATTTCTATCAGGGAAACACAAATTGTTTCCACCCCTGAGTCCCATCTATTTTTTTAAAGGATTTTTAAAAAATATTTTATTCATTTATTTGACAGAGAGAGATTACAAGTAGGCAGAGGCAGACAGAGAGAGTGGAGGAGGCAGGCTCCCCCCCCCCCCCGAGCAGAGAGCCTGATGCGGGGCTCGATCCCAGGACCCTGATATCATGACCTGAGCCGAAGGCAGAGGCTTTAACCCGCTGAGCCACCCAGGTGCCCTGAGTCACAACTATTTCTTAGGAAAAGATTGACTTATCAATTTGGTAAAATGATAAGGATTTGACATTCACTGGTTTAACTTTTCAGTTGGGTAAAGTTGTACATTAGAAACCAAGGGCACACATGATCTTGTTCTCTGTGTTCTCCTTTTTCATTCTCATGACCTCCTCTCCTCATGGACCAAGCACTGAGTACACGTGGTCTTGTTCTCTTTGTCCTCACTCTCCTGGCTTTCAGATGTGTGAAAGGGAAGCTTTCTATTATTGTAAAGCAAATGTATAAGTGTCCTCTGCAAGCAGCCACTTGCAGCTGCTATGTCTCAGGACTAACACTTGAAAGAAAGTATTAGAAAGCCTGATTCTGGCTGTGGTCTTTGCCCTGATATAATGGCTGTTACAGGTTCAGGTTGTCAAACCCACAAGACACAGACTTGCACTTAATATGATATTTGCTTAGCTTCACAGAGGGATACAGGAAATGACATAGAACAGGTAAAGCATCAGAGGATGCAGCACCCAACCCAAGCATGCACCACCCAAGCACACAGCTGCCTTTGCTCCCTCATCAAGTGTGTATGGCTGCCATGGGCAAGAGCTAGGTGCTTGGGAGTCACCTTAACACACAGAAGGTCTGTCCTCTGTTTCTATTGAACTCTGAGGAACTGTTCTAGTTAGAGAAGTGCAGGACTTCATGCCACCAGACAGGTCCCTTGCGTGGGTACTGCAAAAGTTGCCATCAGCAAACAAGTGGGATAGAGCCTTCCACATTTATTTTCACTCTGTCGTTTTCAGGCAGAGAGCCCTATGGGAAGGTAGATGCTGAGATGCTTCTGCAGGCAGGCTGGGTCAGCCCAGACCTGATCTTAATTTGCTTGCAGTATCCAATCCAGACTTATCAACCGCAAAGGTGATCCTTATCTGATCGTTTTGTCTATGTACCATTTTCTAACCAATGGATCACTTGTGGAGATCTGTGGAGAGCCAATCACATTCCTTTTCCCTCTGAGTTCAGGACAGTTTAGACACATGAGTTGCACCCAATTAACACAAGTGGACCAGTGTATGTCAGTCCTTTTCCATTAGGCCAATCAGGTAAATTAATCACCTTCCTATGGAGAGGTCTAATGTATTACTGTTAGCAACTGGGAGTGGGATCAAAGAACAACACCTCTATTTTAAGAATAGGTTCAATGTTGTATCAGAGGACCATCCAAAGTGCAGTGAAATTCCGAATGCTGGTGTGTTTAAGGGTGCCTGGAGGAGACCTGTTTCCCACTGTAGTGAGAATTTGAGCTAAGATGTGAAACATGAGTAGAATTTTCTAGTGAGATGGCCGAGAGAGAGCGTGTCACTTACGGGTTTATTAGATGCCAAGGGCGAGCTAAACAATATCATGGAGATTATGGAGAATGAAAAAAAAAAAGGAGAACTTTTCCCCACAAATGTCTATTTATTAAATTAGTCCTTTTTGGGCACCTGGGTGGCTCAGTTGGTTAAGCGACTGCCTTCCACTCAGGTCATGATCCCGGAGTCTCAGGATCAAGTCCTGCATTGGGGTCCCAGCTCCGTTGAGAGTCTGCTTCTCCCTCTGACCTTCTCCCCTCTCATTCTCTCTCTCACTCTCTCTCTTTCTCAAGTAAATAAAATCTTTTTAAAAAATTAGTCCTTTTTTTCACTCACGGAAATGAATTGATTTATTTATTACGTCTTTTTGATATTTTATTTATTTACTTGTCAGAGAGAGAGAGAGAGAGAGAGAGAGAGGCAGAGGGAGAAGCAGGTTCCCTGCTGAGCAAGGAGCCCAACATGGGGTTCAATCCCAGGACCCTTGGATCATGACCTATGCCGAAGTCAGGCACCCAACAGACTGAGCCACCCAGGCATCCCTATTTAGTACATTTTAAACCCCTGAAATTATACATAAAAGGTATGTATTCAGTCTTTACCGAAGAAGTACACTGAGATCTCAAAATTCTTTTAGCTATTGTCTCACCCATGAAATGTTTCTTGAGTGCCTACTATGTGTCCGGCATGATTCTATCTATAAATACAAGGAATGTGGCAGTGAATATGACAGGCAAGGTCCCTACTCAATGGAACTTATATGAGAGAGCTGCCCTGTCCAGTGCAGTCACCATCAGTCACATATGGGTATTGAGCCCTTGAAATGTGGCTAGTCCTAATAGAGATGTGCTGGAAAAGTAATGTTCACACTAGATTTCAAAGACTTTGTATGAAATAATGGAATGAAAAATATCTCCTTAATAATTTTTAATATTGGGGCACCTGGGTGACTCAGTTGATAAGTGTCTGACCCTCGATTTTGGCTCAGGTCATGATCGCAGGCTTGTGAGATTGAGCCCAGCCTCTGCACTGGGCATGGAGCCTGTTAAGGATTCTCTCCCTCCTTCTTCTTCTGCCCCTCCTTCCCACTACTTTCCCTCTCTTTAAAAAAAAATTAATATTGACTATATGTTGAAATGCTAATATTTTGGTTATAATCAGTTAAATAAAATATAACATTGAATAGATATTTTTTCTTTTACTTTTATACTGTAGCCACTAAAAATTTTATAATTGCATCAGTGGCTAGAATTCCTATTCAACAGTGCTGCTCTTTCTCAAAAGGGAAGAGTGAAAAAATAAACTGCTTCACAAATAAGTGAACAGGGTGGTTTCTTAGAGTATTAAGTGCTATAAAGAAAATAAACCTGGATGATACAATGGAGAGTGGCAGACACTGCATTAAATCAATCAGCTAAGGAAGGCTTTCCTGAAAAACAATTTTTACTGACGTATGGATGGTATCCGGGAGCCAACCAGGTGAACTTCTGTGGGAAGAGCAACATTCTAGGTAGAGAAATAGTAAAGGTCCCAAAGAAGAGCTTGTCATCTTCTAAACACAGATAGATGTCCCATGGGGTTAAATAGTAATGAGCCAGAGAGAGTGGTGTGAGATGAGGTCAGAAACGTAGGCAGAGACCAGTTCCTCAAGGAGCTTACATATCTGGAAATGAGATGGACTATATTTGAAGTGCAATGGGAAACCACAGAAGGGTTCTTAGCAGAATGGCATGAACGGATTTACATTTTTAGAACAACCTCTCTCTCTCTGCTTTAAGGAGGCTCCCGTACACATGGACAAGAAGGCAAACAGGGAGACTAGAGGCCATCTCAGTAGTGCTGGGAAAAGATGTGTGTGGTGGAGAGGAGTTCATGAAGGTGCTTAAGGCTTTTAAAAGGGTCCTCTAGGGAAAACACGGAGCCATAAATTGGCCAACTCCTCTCAGCTGAAGCTTTGCGGGACAAGCGTCTGTCCTCTCTAATCTTGCTTTTTGCATGCAGATGGAGATAAACTAAAAGCATCATTGTTCGTGTTGTTTTTCGAAGAATGAGAAGAAAGGCAGGAAATCATAAATTGCTTTATCGGCCCGTGGCTAGAATTTACATTAGAGAATTATACAGGAAGGCAGTAAACAAGGGTGTGAGAGACAAGAGTTGGATTTTATTAGTGTTAGCTGACAGACGAAACTCTTGGAAAGCTCTAACAGGCCTGGGTTGAGAAGCGCCGCAGCACAGACAGTGCAACTCTGAGGAGACTTCGGCTTCTAGAAACATGGAAATCACAGTAGGTTTATAGGTAAAGGAAATCAAAGCATGTTTCCTTGAAAACCCTGATTTGTAAGGACAGCTGTCCATTCTGTAAATGCAAGGCAGGACTGTTTTAGGTGACAAAGCTATGAGGAAACAAGGTTATTAGAAGAGCCAGGTTTGGTTTTCAGTAGTCCGTCTCCAGCTGAGGAAAGAGCTCTCTATGCACCCTGTGGTACAGCCGCTAGGGACCATGATGATACTGTGAGTCGGCCAGGGTCTGAGACAGCTGCTGTTGCTTGACTGTGTTGCTTGCACCTGCCAAGCAGTCAGTTGAGGAACGTTCACCCAGGACCTGCATGGCCTCAGGCCCTGTAGCAGAAACTGAGAGCACTCTTATGCACGGATTGCATTTCACTCATAGCCAGGCCAGCTATGGTTTCAGTAGTCCTTGTAAAGTGTCTTATTTGAGGAAGAGTCTTTGAGTTGGGGTGACAACAAATCAGTCTAATTAAGAGCCATACTGTAAACAGCACATTGGCTCGCCTACTAAATACGCTAAAGCTCAGTGTTTTATTCACATATATGTGAATGTATATATTCAGTTCTTCTCTTTTTTTACTCTCACATGTTTTTTAACACTTAAGAAACCACTTTATTGTTTTTCTTTAAAGATTTTTTTGAGATCATATGGTATTTATTATTTTAAAATTGAGGTGAAATTCACATAGCCTAAAATTTACATTTTTATTTTTTATTTTTTTAAACATCTTAATTGTATTTTCCCCAGTGTTCCAAGTTTCACTGTTTATCCACCACACCCAGTGCTCCATGCAATACGTGCCGTCCTTAATGGTCACCTCCAGGCTCACCCATCTCTCCACCCTCCTCCCCTCCATAACCCTCAGTTTGTTTCTCAGAATCCTGATTTTTTTTCAAAATTTTATTTATTTAAGAGAGACAACAAATGAGAGAGAGAGCATGAGCAGGTGGTAGAGAAGCTGAAGGGGAAGCAGATTCCCTGCTAAGCAGGGAGCCTGATATGGGTTTGATCCCAGGACCTCAGGATCATGACTTGAGCCAAAGGCAGATGCTTAACCTACTGAGCCACCCAGGTGCCCCTTCAAAGATTTTTTTTTTTTAAAGAGAGGGAGCATATGAGTGGGGGGACAGGCAGAGGGAGAGGGGGAGGAAGAAGGAAAGAATCCCAAACAGATTCCAGACTGAGCTTGGAGCCCAACTCTGGGCTCCAACCCACAATCCTGAGATTCTGACCTGAGCTGAAACCAAGAGTCAGACACTCAACTGACTGAGCCAGCCAGGCATACCAAAGTATCACTTTATTTTTTAAAAAGGGAGGAGGCGATATAAAATATAAATGAAATCTACCAAAGTCTAGTATAATAAAAATTGTAATATGAAATCATTACCCTCAGTACAAAGTGATGTCTATTATCTGTCATCTATTTGAGTGAGCAATGAGTATACAAAAGTAGAAAATATATTGCAATAATTCTACTGATCAAGATCAAAAAAATTTGTTTCAGTAGAGGAAGTTATGTTTACTTGGATGTTCATAAAAGTGGGTTTCCCTACCCTAATTATTTGGGTATAAAGTTCCAATAATACATAAATAACAAAAAATAATATGCTGTATATGAATAGACCGATTTCTCCTACTCAAAACAGATTGGATTAAAACAGGGATAAGTAGAAAATCTGTCACTCCAAAACAGAAATCACTTTAAAATCACAAGAACATACTTAAAATTTATTTATGTAGATTGGAAATAAATAGGCAAAGACATAGAAAGTGAATGTAAACCAAAATAATGGAGAAGTAACAATATTAATATTAGATAATGTGGAATGTAAAGCTTAAACACCAACATGATGAAGAAAATGATGAAAAAAGATAAGATCCCTAATGTTTAGGAGTTGGCTGAAACTGGCTTATAAGAGCCTGTTGCTAGTACTTATTCCCAACCCCTTGTTCTATAATGTCACCTTGAAATTGGCCATGGTGTGTTTATTTACACCATGGAAAGTAGCAAATGATACACATCAGGAGTCCCCTCCCCCAGAGTCAGTTGTTAAACATTGTCCAACATACTCCTAGATACAATTGGTGAAATTAAAATTATCCTGAAATGTATATATGGTAAACGATATAGCAATTAAAACTACAGAAGAAAGCAAACAAAAACTGTAAAAACAAAACTTATTAGAAATGTAAGAAAATCTTATTTAAAATATATAGACATATTGTTATATGTTACTTTTCAAAATTGTACAGATCCAAAAACGATAGTAATATAATAGAATTTAATGAGATAATCCATAAATTTGATAAATGACATATATAGCATTTATTATACACAAGTATATCTATAAATGTCTTGGTTTAAAAATAAGAATTTTCAATAAATAATCCATGATGGATTCAAAGTGGAGTTATCTTTTTAAGCATCAATAACTGACTTAATCTGACATGAGAGTTATATATTTTATATATATAAATTAAAATTAAAGTTTTATTTATTAATATATGTATATATTAAAATAAGTTAAAATTTTATATTTTAACCAAACACTACTTTTCATTTACTTTCTTTGCTAAAGATCAGATTCGTTATTGGAAAAAGGCAGCTTAGATGTTTTTAGCATGTCTTATAAATTATTATAAGTGCTAACCAATTGTAAAAGTACTTAATTCTCACTGAGACATTAAAAAGAAATTTAAACTTAGTATTTCAGTGTTAATCCCTTGAATAAGATATAGATATATACTGGGGGGTGAGTATTACTGATACTAAATGAAGAAGAGGGCAAAGGGCTCAAGACACACACGCTAAGAGATAGTAACATTGTACTAAAGATTTTAGAAAAATGGGAAAAGTTCAGAACATGAAATATAGACAGAAACACTGGAAACTATGTAAATATTAATTCATTGTTCACAAAGCACCTGCCTACAGCACCCTTACCATCCCCTGTGAGATGCCCACATCTCACTTTACATACAAGGCCATTGCCAATATGACAGGCCAAGATACTGTTCAAGGTCAAATGACTATTAAAGGTAAAATCCCTAGTTTTTGGCAGTAGCAGAAAATGGACACATATCTGCTAATTATAAATCTGGTTGTTTTAATGGACTACTTTTGCCAACTTCTAGGGAAATTGCCTCAGAATCAACACATTCTGTTACAGTTCTGATTTGCATGCCCTTGTCTCAAAACTTTCTAATTCCTGGTTCTTTTTTTTACTACCTTCTCTCCCACCCTGATTTCATAGCTATGGAGGGGAATGCTAGCTACTGTCCAGATATTCTTGCTAAGAGACCTTACTTAAAATAATTTTTGGGGTGCCTGCATGGCTCTGTCAGTTACCATCCAACTCTTGATTTTGGCTCAGGTCATGATCTCAGGGTTGTGAGATGGAGCTTAGTGTCAGCCTCCCCGCTGAGTGGGGAGTTTGCTGGAGATTCTCTGTCTTCCTCTCCCTCGGCAACCCCCCCCCATTCTCTAAACAAATAAATAAATCTTAAAAAGGTAATAATAATCTTTTTTCCCTTCAGGTTTTCCTTTGACTCACAATGTAATCAACATTAGTGAGAAAGATTTTATAATCAGACCTACCACCCAACATCATAATTTCCCCCCAAAAAACAAAATAAACTGATGTGTAGATCACATGGCTTTTATAGGATAGTATAAACAATCAAGGAGAATAACATTACGTTCTGAAATATAAGAATAAAAGTCAGTAGTTATGAATTATATAGTTATGAATAATAGACCTATTTAACAGGTAGCATTGTGTGGTACAAAATTCTGATGACAATATATTAAAAATAAAACTAGGGCGCCTGGGTGGCTCAGTGGGTTAAAGCCTCTGCCTTCGGCTCAGGTCATGATCTCAGGGTCCTGGGATCGAGCCCCACATAGGGTTCTCTGCTCAGCAGGGAGCCTGCTTCCTCCTCTCTCTCTGCCTGCCTCTCTGCCTACTTGTGATCTGATCTCTCTCTGTGTCAAATAAATAAATAAAATCTTTAAAAAAAATAAAAAATAAAACTAATTTTCTAGAAGAATAGAAGAAAAATTTAAAAAACAGAAGCCTGTGGAAACTAGTAGATTTGGAGTCCTTTAGAAGAAAACAGGCAAAAAACTGCTAGAGAACTGTAGAGAACCACCTATTGACCACACTTGCACTCAATTTCAAACTGGTATTAAGGAGAGAATGCTCAAAAGAAACCTACATGCACACATTCTGCCCTCAGGAAACTTACAATCTAGCAAGTTCAAAACAATTTCACTTCACTTTATGTAATTGTAAAAATGCCTCCATAAAAGCAAAGTCTAGATGAAAACATTTGTCAATATCATTTACACATTTTAATGCCCTCAAACTCTTTACAAAGTTATTTCTTTAAATGCCTACCAATATGAGGCAAATATGGATTCAGGTGGATGATGTCTGCCCTGATAATCCCTTTCTCCAGTTCCATTTTGATTGCTTGTGTCAGCAATGAAGTGAACACTAAATTTCAACATCCCTTGCAGTCTCCCCACATTCACCTCTTTCTGTATTCCCATTTCTGTCCTTTTGTTTCTTGCTCATTTTTTTCCCCTTCTTCTCTTTCTTGTTCTTCCTCAAGAGGAGCTGAAAGGGCATCTTCATCTTGCTGACAGTTTCTGGTTTTGTAAAGGAGGTTTTACTCCACCCTGATCTATGAAAGAGAGTGTCAGAACAGGTGCTCAAGTAAGTGTTCTGGCATCAATGAGCAGAAACAATTTGTTCCATCAGGAGAAAGTCTTTGTCATTGAGGCTCTTGAAAGCATGCAGAGGACTTCCCAGTTCACAAAAGATGATTGCTAATCACTGATTTTGCTCAGCTGATGGAGGTGGGAGAGAAAGACAAAGTTAATTTCCCAGAGATTGTCTAAACTAGGACACTCAGAGAAAATATAAAGAGGCCATTGCTGAAATTTGTTTTCTAATATTTTGCCAATGGCTTTCCAATCATAATTGCAGTAGTTGCTATAATGGTAACGATACCAATGGTAGTGGTAGTAATCACAATTACTAAAGTTTATTGAGCACTGACTATGTGTCAGGCATTGGTCTATGTGTTTTACATGTACTATTGACTCATGCAAACCTCCCAACAACCCAGTGAGGTCCAGATGAATATTATTCCTTTCACAGCCCAGGGAACTAAGACATGGGATTTAAGGGCTTTGTCTAAGCTCATACAGCTAGGCAACTGTCAGTCACACTTTTCCTCCAAGCAAGAGAAGTATATTTGAAAATAAATAAATAAATAAATAAAATTTTGGGGGGGTAGTGTATTTGCTTCTAAAGATAAGTCCTATCTTACCCTGATTGTTAGCATTCAAAACATGAGACAAGAAGCTTCTTTTGAATGAACCTTAGCTTCATTCAGCTCTCCGTGCAGTGTCTGCTCTTCATAGGACCCGCCAGGGCCACTTCATCATCTCTCTCTGTGATTTTACTCTGCTCGATTTTAATACTGAGCTCTTATCACTCTCTGTCTTTGTCTATTTGGCCTGCCACACACTGGGTGGCTGAAACAATAGGTAAATATTTTCCCATGGTTCTGGAGGCCGCAAGTCTGAGAATAGAGTACAGCATGGTCAGGTCCTGGTGAGATTGCTTTTCCTGGCTTGGAGATGCCAGTCTTCTCACTCTGTGCTCACAGGGCCTTTTCTCCATGTACGCACTAGCTGGAGAAGGGATATCAGATTCCTATCTATTGAATTAGGACTTAGTCTTTATGACCCTATTTAACCTTAACCACCTCCTACAGGGCTCATCTCCAGATGCGATTGTATCATGGCTTAGGGCTTCATTGTATGAATTGAGGTAGGGACACAATTCAGTCCCTAATACCCAGTCGATATTTAACACATATTTATTGTGTGTTTTCCCAGCCCTGCTCTCATCACTATTAGCAGGAATTTGGATTATTCTTTGTCGTGTTCCTAATACCTAGGACAGTGCCCCACTCATGGTAGGTTCTTATTGTATTAGATGAATAAAGATTGAAAGGATTCCTCTTCTCCTCTTCTACTGGAAAACCTGTGTGGCCTAAATGAGGAAGAGGAAGAACCAATCTCACATTATCTCCCAAATGTATGGATCCACTTTTCACTTCCTTTTTTTTTTTTAAGATTTTATTTTTTATTTATTTGACAGAGAGAAACACAGCGAGAGAGGGACACACAAGCAGGAGGCGTGAGAGAGGGAGAAGTAGGCGTCCCGAGGGGCAGGGAGCCCAATGCAGAACTCGATTCCAGGACCCTGGGATCATGACCTGAGCCGAAGGCAGACACCTAATGACTGAGCCACCCAGGCACCCCCAACTTTTCACTTCTGAGTAAATCCACGGCTCCTTTAGCTGACCATCTAGATACCCTGCTTTTAACCTTCCACAGCCTGTCCCAGGAAGGAGGCAGAAGCAGGTGGAGTTGCACACCAGGCTGCCACCTGTGAAACACACCTGAGGACTGAGGACTTGGCTTCCGTTAGTACCAGAGAGCAGAAGAAAAGAGCAGGTAGAAAGAACAGGTTCACAGTTGAGGAAGGGCTACTCCTCTGATCATCTACCTACCCCCACCACAAAGAAGTTGCTCCCTGCCCATTCAGGTTGGCCCCACATCTAGGGACTAGGCATCAGTGTGTTTCTTGTTCTGCTTGTTGCACATTTAGGAACACCCATTCAGAAATTCATTTCAAAATATACATGCTCAAGTTCCAGTGACTTGGAGGGTAACTTCTCCCACTCATGGTACCTCTCGCCTTAGGCCTCCATGTAGGAGGGGAGAGTGTTTGGTAACAAAACTGGATATTTCCAGGGAAGGAAATTCTTCTAGGTTTTGTGGAAATGCCCCCACACCTCTCTGAGTGCATCTACGCACATACTAGTAGTAGCTGGCTATGATGTTGGTGTATGGTGTAGGTAACAGCCAAAATCTACATTGAATATCCCCAAGAAGCCTACCAAAGACTCACAAAATCATGTTTATATATGGATATGCTAATCACAGCTTACATTTTTATCTAAATATTAATATCAAAGTTAACTACCTGATTTTATCTACCTGGTAATAGAAGATAGATGTTCCAAGGGGGGCAGTACCTTGTCTCATTCATTTTCTTCAGGCTAGCCCAAAGTAATGAATACTTGTTGATCATATGGATGATCCTACATCATGCTGCGAAGGGAGGGTCTTTTTATCACCATCTTACAGATGGGAAAAAATTAGGGGGTTTAGCCAGTTTATGTAGGAAGTGGCAAATCTTAAAATGAAACCAAGATTTCATGATTCATAGAACCTCTTGGTTAGCAAGGATCCTACCTGAATGTAGGTTTCACAAATTATCCACAAATGAATTCCAAGTACCTAGGATAGTTCTTAATGTATATTAAATACTTAATAAACACTGGATGAATCTAAGAGTGAATAGAATGTTTGAGGTTTGTCTCAACATGAGCTTCATGTGACACTCTGTAATTGCTTCACTAAGGAGCCTCTTAGTCTTTGTTTGAATGTGTTCAGTAAGAAAGAAATCACTAGTGCTTTAGGTATGACATTTCCATATTTTGTCAGTTCTAAAATGTTGAAAATTGTTTTGTATACTTGGAATATTCCATGGTATTTTACAATTTTCACAATAAAATAATTTCCTGCCTTGTTGATAAAGAAATGGTGAACAGGGAAGGGCTGAAGACAATCACAAGTCTTAAAACGAGAGAGGTTTCTTCGAGCTGAAGTGAAATTACTAGTTATGCAACCAGACGTGGATCTATTTATCTGTGCTATCATTCAAACTACCTTTTCAGTTACATCAAGTGAGACTTTGAAATGCTTTGTTGAAATTTGGTTCATCCAGATCCTGGGCATTCTGCTGGGCCCTGGTCTGACAGGTATTTTAATAACGGCTGATGATCACATAGGACCGACCTGAGCCAGCCCTTGTTCTAACTCCTTTATATATATTCACTTATTTCATCCTTATCATAATCCCATTTCCAGGGTGCTATTATTCTTACTTGACAACTGAGAAAACTAAGGAAGAGAGAAGGTAAGAATCTTGCTCAGGGTCACACAGCGAGGAAGGGCAGGACCAGCTCAGAGCCCAACAGGCCAGCTTCCAGAGCCCACATGCTGAACCGCTGTGACACATGGGGCACTGCGTACTCACAAATCCTTGTGAATCACCCTGACTCCCCAGAGCTCGCTTTCCCCTCTTGCGTTCACAAACCATTTGCTAATTAGCTCTGCAGTGTTCATCTGTGATACCATAATCATCTGTGATGCAGTTATAGAGATGGATCTTTCCCCCTTTTTTGGGAAGCGTAAGATTTTCCTAATCGAGGTCCCCTGTGCAGCTCTCGGCTCTCCTTTTCCCACGGCCTGAGTCACCTGCTCAGCTTCATTCACTTCTCTGGAAAGTGACTTGCCTCTTTTATCTCTGTTCTTTGTGTTGTTCTTCATCCTTACATCACTCTTCCCCCATGTTGAGAATTTCCTGATGGGTGTCTATTTCCTTGATAGATACAGTGTTATTGGGCTAAAATCTCTCATCTGTGTCACTAGCCAGACTCTACACAAACATATGTCCTCGCTCAGCAGCGTGTGTCGTTCGCAGTCACCTTCCCCATCCTGTCTCCTGCTAATGCCCATGTCTTCAGTGCTTCTCATTATTGTTATTTTCCCTCTCTCTGTCACGAAGGCTTCTATTTCCCCCATTTATCTGAACATTTTCTGTCCTCCTTAGCACATTTTCTGCTTTGAACTCTTGTGATCAGACTGGGAATTACATCTCTGAACAAACACAGGCTTCCCAACATTGTAAAGTGCAGGCTGTGCCCAGTGGAGAGCCCAAAGCACCACTCCTGAAGCCAAGCCCCCCTGTGTGGCAAGAGATCTGGGTTTTTCTTTCATTAGTACAACTCCCAACTGCAAGCGGAGCCGAAAACAGCACTTACATCCCTGCAAGGTGCATGTCTGATACGTTCTAGTCGCTGGCTGTGCATCCGAGGTTTCTTTTATTGCTATCATCTGCCTGAATGTGACTCAGTAGCAATGGCTAGCAGATGGTAATTTCATTGTATTGCAGATATATGCTTTAAGAAGCTGGCACTCCTCCTGGCTGCCCAGCCACATTTCCCTCGATCCACTGTTGTCACCTCTGGGTCCCGCTTTGGAAAGTACTATAGATTCAGGGCAGGAGTTGTCCAACTTGTTCTGTCAAGGCCCGATCGTAAATATTTTGCACTTCCTAGGACATACGGTCTCTGTAGCAACTACTGCACTCAGATGCCAAATGAAAGCGGCCATCAACAGTATACAAACAAATGAGCACGGCTGTGTTCCAATGTAATTTTAGTCACAAAAACAGAAAACAGGCTGGGTTTGGCCCATGGGTCTATAATTTGCCATTCCCTAGTGTCGTGAAGGAAGAAGGACGAAATAAAGAATAGACCCAGAAAAGGAGAACCACTTCTCAGAAGTCTCGCATTTACTTTTTTCTGAGTCCAGTAACTAAATCACCTGCTGTTCCTAGGTGATGTGTCTATCTTATATTAGCTTTGGGCCAGAATATCTAGTTTTATGTTATTTTGAGTTATTTTTCCATTTTGTTCTATTTCAGATTTTTAGAGTTGATTTTTAAGTAGTTCAGGGGTGCCTTACCTACATTAAGGGGCCGACACTGCCACCTTGAGGCTAAGAGGGTGTGTGCAGCCATACGGAGAGGTAACTAGGGATTGGTTTGAGACTGGGAGAACAGATCACACTGCCCGGTGATGTGACAAACACTTGCAAATCTACAGCTTGATTTATTGAAGAGTTTCCTTCAATAGGCCCATAGTATGTGCACATGGCTTTTGTGTTTTCTCCCTGGTGGACTCTTTAGTCTAATATCTTGCTATTGTCTGGAAAAAGGAAAGCTGGAAGCCTTGAAAATAATTTATTTTCTTAATAATTCTTTTCATATTTTTCTGTTCACGGACATAAATATACCTTTTTGAATTCTTATTAAGATGGATTTTCATTCCCTGGGCAAAAAGTAACCAACTAAGTGTTCGTCCATTTGTGTGCATGCATGTGTGTGTGTGTGTGTGTGTGTTCACGTGTGTACACATACATGTGCAAGTTGGATAGCAAACAGAAATTAGTTGGGGAGCAAAACATTCAAGTTAATAATAATGGGTAATCATTGTCATATATGGTCGCTACACACATATACTTTGTCAGTCTTATGGGAGGGGTCAGTGCCTCAGAGCTATGTGAGAAAGAGACACCAACACTTGTTGGTGGCATTAATATAGGAGAGGCCTGAACAAATGCAAAGCTGACTTGCTAAGCAAACTTTGCCAAAACTCTCGGATGGTTCTTAGGAAGACAAGAATGACTGTTCTCTTTAACAGTAAGAGCAACTGAACACCCAAGCAGATGACCATTGGGCAGGAAGGAAATGTCCAGAAAATCATCCCCTCTATGTGGAGATTAAGTGCCTGGAAACAAAGAAGAGAAAATCTTAGCCTCAAACCTCACAAGTGTGCAGCAGATCCATAGACCTTTCAGCATTGGAATCTGGGACTATTACTTTGTGTCCTAGTTTAAATGGAATGTAGAAGCTAACCTGGCAGAAATCTGGGTACTGGTTTTCCTTCCCTCCAGCCAGATTCAGTGCTTGCCCTTTGACCTCTTGCTACTGCATATATTATTGCCAGTGGGAGCCATTCGGGGCTGCTACCAAGAAGTCTGCACTGTATTAACAGCTTGTGCTTCAGGCTGAGGGTAACAGATAACTATATTCCATTGTCATCAGGAATGCTTTTCTTCATAAACTATATTCTTTTTTAAAAAATGTCTTCTACTTATTAATTTAGAGGGTCTCCTAAAGTCTTGAAATTGAGTCTATGAATTTATAAACATGGTTATGACCATCCTGATGCATCTTGGTATCACTCAGGAAGGAGAGGAAGCATGTTTCAGGCTAGAGACATACACTTCACATTCATTGACAAGGCCAGAAATGGTCTCGGTGCAGAGGATCATCCAAGAATGGGTATGCAGGGGGAGAAGAGAAGGCTGAGGATGGAATCCAGGGGAAGGTTTGCCCCTGGACTCAGGAGAAGATAAAGAACCACAAATGAGAAGAAAACAATACTATCACAGAAGGAGATAGGGGATAGGACATGGGAAAAGGTGAGGCCACAGATCATGCTGGGCCTAGGTCACTCTCCTCACCCTCATCTCAACCCTGGTGAGTTGGGAAAGTAGTGTACTTTCTGGGCTTAGACTTATTTGATTTTAAAGTCAACAGGTAGGCATCTGAGTAAGTTTACAATATTGCTAAGTATTTTGGAAAGTGCATTCAGAGATAACACATCAGCAATCCCTAAAACATTGCAGGGAAGTTGTCTATGACAATAAAGTTTAAAGATGAGAAAACAGTCTTGGAAATTGCATCTCTTGTCCAGGGACCCATAATCAGGTAGTGGAAGCGTCGAGATCCAAACACAAACCTGCTGAATCTAAAGTTGACACAGTTTTAAGTTCTGTTCTGTGTCCTCTCACAGCTGGATGGTAAGTTCCCCTGAGATAAGAGCAGACTCATCTTGGAGGGAGGAAGGATGGGGCTGACTGCTTCCTGGAAATCTGAGCTCACAGAGAGTGGCTGAGGTCAGGAAAGTAGGTTGCAGATTCATCTAATGGCGAGGGTACAGGTCTAGCCATGTCAGAATCCTTTAAAAAAGTGACAGAGTTTAGAAATATCCCGTGGTGATGTGAGAGAGAATGCTCTATGGGTCATTACAGTTACTACTGAGGACACAGCTGAAGCGAGACACAATGATTCTACTGTAGGTTTGTGTATTTGGGGTGTGTGATGCTCTGGCAGAAATCAATTGATCAGAAGTGGTTGAACAAAAAGAACAAAAGTAGGTTGGTTGCTAACTAGGAGGAGAGAACATGGAAAGGATGAAAGTTTCGGAGGCTTTCCAATCTGTTGAAAATTCGGCAGGGGAAACCGTGCTTCTTTCCATGGATGTTGTCCACATGATCTATTCTGTCTGACAGTTCAGCGTTTTCAGGACATTCTGGACCAGATTCACATTTCCCTCGCTTTCAGTTCCTCCTGCCTCTTTCATTTTCCTTCTTTCTTCTTTTTTCTTGGTTCCCTGTCCCCAGGCCTCCAGCTTCACTGAACATTCTGCAGCCTCTACTTTAGCCCGTTTACCCCTTCTTTCTCACATCAATTTCTGTCCCATTGTGTATTCAGGAAGAGAGACCGCATGAACAGTGAGTCCATTTACTTTTGTTCAGGATATGTCTGTCTTATTTGTTCAAGGTCAGTAAACACAGAAATCATTCTTGATTTTTCCACTGTTGCCCATACCCACAAGCATATACAAATGAAAAATGTACTGTTTTTTTAAAGTGCAAATAAGCATTTAAATTCTCATTATTTTATTCCTTAAATGAGACAGGAAAGCTGGTGGGAATAAAGAGGAAGGAGGGAGATGGCCAGAAGGCTGGCGGCTCTGCAGACCAGATGGTCTGAGACTGCAGTGACCCTGAGAGGCAGACAGGGAAGGGGGAGATTGGTGATGCGGCATGCAAGGGGTGGGCTCGACGGTCTGGTCCACTGACCTGAAGAGCTGAGCCAGATCACGGAGGGGCCCTAGAGGTTTTCAGTCTCTACTGAGCCGCGTTTTCATTCCAAGTTCCAGGTAGAAAGGAGTCATCATTTTTAATTCGGTGCAGCACTTAACACATTAAGGAGAAAATCAATATATGTTAATTACCTTGTAGTGACTAAGGAAATAAATTCAAATAAAACATGCAGGAAATCTTTCTGTTCTGTGTCCCTGTGTCCCATTTATGGATGCCAGAAACTGTCTACATTTGTGAATGCTATTGCTCATTCACTTAATGGGTGATTGTCAGTAATTCTGTGAAAATCGACTAATCTCATTGAAAGAATTTTTTTTGTTAGACTTGTTTTGGTTCTCGGTGGAGCTAGGGTTCACCAACCTTGCATTTTGATATTTCTAAGAAGGGAGCGCCACCTTATGGCCACTGTGAGGATTGCTCAGCAGCCGTCTGGGAACCATCCTTAACCAGGCCCCGGAATTGACATTATCTTTCAGTTTCTAAAGCATAATAATCACCTGTGGATTCACATAATTTCTGGGCAGCCCTTTTCCCTCCTTCCAAGCAGTTTGCAATGTTTATTCAGTATGTATCATTGTCTCTGGTGTCAATTATCCTTATCATAATAACTAATACACTGGCACTATCAAGGAATGGGATCCCATATGCCCTCCAGGCAGAAAGGAGCCCACAGACACCCCCCCCCCAGGTTAACAGTTTACAGGAAATACTAAGCCCAGTTCTCTGACTCTAAAACTAAGTCTGAGGTGGAACAGAGCTGTACAAAGCAGTCCTCTTGGTAGAATTGAATTTTGTCCCTTCCTCGGTGGGGGGAGAAAAGTGCATTTCTTTTTAATAGTTGAATGACTAACATTGGCCTTGATGCAAAATCCAGCATAGGCCCCACCTGCACAGTGTGGAGATGTACCTCTGGAGATATATGTTCAACTTCTTGAGCACACTGTTAAAAATACAGGCCCATAATACCACATCCTAAAAATACTCCTTTCTGGTGAATTTGAGAAAGTCGAAATTACACAGGGTAAAATTGCCAAGTGGTATCGTTTATTGTGGTATTATGTCCATTCTCTTGATTTTATTTTCTTATTTCTTATTCTCTTTATTTTATTATCTCCATTCTTTTGATTTTTCTTCTTTACTATGAAATTTATACGTAAAAATTTCTCCAACAATTAAAAATTTAAGGGTGAGATTTAATAGTTCTTACATAATTAGCAACATGGATGTTTTTATTGCTTAGAAATAATAAAGGCTCCTTTTTTAAAAGATTTTTATTTTTATCTGACAGAGAGAGAAAGATCACAAGCAGGCAGAGAGGCAGGCAGAGAGAGAGGAGGAGGCAGGCTCCCTGCTGAGCAGAGAGCCCGATGCAGGCCTTGATCCCAGGACTCTGGGATCATGACCTGAGCCGAAGGAAGAGGCTTTAACCCATTGAGCCATCCAGGCGCCCATAATAAAGGCTCTTAAGTCCCAACTTCATGGATTCGTATCACTTGGTTTGGCTTAGTTTACATGTGCATTTTCCTTACTGATTTTGAAAATTATGGTGGTCCATACGAAGTTGCTGGAATAACAATCACTTGGACACTACCTAACTGATACAATCATCTCAGCTCCTCTTCCTTCTTAATTGGGGGAGAATGATGTCATCGGTAATAGCCAGCTTTCTACTAAGTCACTGTATTTGAATTTCAAGTACAACTTTTTGTCTTCCATGAACTATATGTACACATTAAATTTCAAAATTATGGATATGTCATTAGAACATGTTGTAATAGTGCTCCCCCTCAAAAAAAAAGGGGGGGCCTGAGTGGCTCAGTGAGTTAAAGCCTCTGCTTTCGGCTCAGGTCATGATCTCAGGGTCCTGGGATCGAGGCCCGCATCGGGCTCCCTGCTCAGCGGGGAGCCTGCTTCCCCCTCTCTCTCTCTGCCTGCCTCTCTGCCTCCTTGTGATCTCTCTCCCTCTGTGAAATAAATAAATAAAATCTTAAAAAATAAGGGGGTACTCTTCTAATACTTTGTAAGCCAGGAGGACCTTGGGGGTGGGACTACATTCAGCCTTCATTTAAAGCTCTGAAAGATCATGTTGGTGCTCCCTGTCCTTGGCCATAGGCTTCTTTACTAGAAGTTCTTAAAGTGGATTTTGGTAGAATGTCTCTCCAGTGGTCAGAATTTGCAGGCATTAATGAAATGGGCAGAGTCTGCTTTATGCCAAAAAAATACTAGAGGAATGGCCCAAGTCTCTGAGTATTTGTGGGGAAAGAGTTCTAAGACATTTTTGATAAGTGAGGAAAATATTGAAAACTCACCTGTTCCCTGTTATTTGGTCACACACATGCATCATCCATCATAGTCAGATCAGGATTTAATTGGTTGGAATGGGGCCCGAGCTTGGGAATTTTTTAAGGCTCCCAGGTGATCCAGATGTGCTGACAGGGTATTTTCAGGCTCTGTGCAAACAAGAAGTATTTCTCACCGGCCAAGACGGCTCACGTGCCACCGGGTGAGAGAGTCGTGTGGTAAAAATTCCAGTCATTGAAGAGTAGAGTCAGTTAGGGAAGGAAAATAAATATTAGCCCAGAGAATGAGACTCAGGAACCTGTAGGCAAGAACAGCCCCTCTGAAAACATAATTGTATTGATGAAAGGAAATGGTCTGAATCCAGAGTAGCTGTTGAGAGGACTGTCATGGCTCTCCCACAGCGTGACTCTGCATGGAGAAAAATCGGAATGGAGGCCACAGGCCCTGGGGCTCAGTACGCCTGTCCCCTAATAGAGTTGGACTTGGTTTGTGCCTCACGTTCCAGTAAATTCTGTAATCCTTTATCTGTTTTCCCTGCTTGCATATGAGTTACTGGCCACCACTTTATCGGCACATGGACTTACGGTGTAAAACCTGAAAGAGAAGAGGCTCTAGGGTGGGGGTTGGCAATGGAATTGTGGGTGCAGCTCCACAGAGGAACTTGTTAAGTTTCAAATTCCCCAGCCCAACCTGAGACATTTTGGTTTGGCAGATCTAGCTAGGGTAAGGACCACAGCTACTTTTGAAATTCGTGAGATTGTGAAATAAGAATACAGATGGAGGACTACATACCACATGTCTAAATATTTAAAAGTTGTAAATCATACTAACAGACTGTTAAGGAAGCTCACACCTCCTTCCTTGACAAGTAAGCCTATTTTATGACCTGGAAAGTTAAATTCAAATGTCCAACCTTAATATTTAGGTTCTATCCCCTACCCCGATGTCAAAGGTTTATCCTCCTACTTTGACAAATTTGCCTCTGTAATAGCTTGGAAGGCTAGGTTCAAATTTAGCATTTTTAAGTCTCGGTGCTGAGGGAAGGAGCTATAGCTCACCCACTCTTCTCTTTCCATCTGTCTCCATCTGGAACCATGAGCCAGTCCTGTGCATGTGTGGGGACATGCCAGTACACATGCCTAAGTTCCAACCAAATACCCTTCACCCTCACTCCCAAGCCACTACTTCTCAGGCTGAGGGGTGACATGTCTGCCCCCTAGAGGGAGGGTGGGGGAATGGGACCACATGGGCCCTGTTAGCTGCCTTTGGCCATTTACTAGGCAATTCCAAGATTTCAGTTCCCAGGTCACTGTAAACGGAGGGTATGGGTATATGCCCAAGTCCCACAGATGCTTTCTCCCAGGGAAGGAGCAGAGCTGGAGAAGGGGCACAGAAGGCCTTTTAAGGCTCTGAGGGCAAGGCCTCTTTTTGCCTGGTCTAAGATGGGAACTGAATACAGGTGATGCAGAACTTGACCCCTGGTCTTAGGCCCCGTGCCACGGAGGGTGGATCTTGCAGTGCGGGCAAGAAAGGGCTTGTTGGTTGCCATTAGGACGATATCACTCTAGAGGCATCTGGGACAGTCAGGGCAACTGAGGTGGGAAACCCCTGCTTTGCTTATACCCACCTCCCACCTTCGTAACTTTTCCTAAAATAAAATCAAGGAAAAACACTTTCTCCCCCTACTTCAGGCAGCATCTAAAAAGGAGGTAAAAATTGTAGTAGACATCTTTCTCATGCTCAAGAGTCTTGAGTTTGAGATTATAGAAACAATAAGTGTGAGTCAGAGAGGATATAATTTCAAACTAATGAATACTTCCACAAAATTTTACATCTTGTTGACTTATCGGCTGAGAACTTTACACACCATTAAAAACCCATTAGGACAATGACCACGCCATTAGCTCTTCAGTAGATGCCTTAACACCTTATTTGTTTTAAAAAGTATCGTTTTTGGCAGGCATTCCTTATGGCGAGTGGGGACATTGGTGGCGGGGTTGCTGGAGTATGAACGAAGTCCCCAGAAGAAGGCCCGGGTTGTGTCTGGGGAAGTCTGTGACTGTAGCCAGGTAGAGTTGGTCAGCTTTGTGCAGCCACAGCCCAGCCCAGGGAACCTGTGCTCCATGGACCTGAGGACAATCTGTAGAATTAGTCACTCCTTTGTTTAAGCTCTGCAGGTGACAGGAAAACCCAGATAGGGCTGTAGAGAGGAGTGACGCATAAACCAGCTGAGAGCTTCTCAACTCTGACCTGCCCTTTGATATCACTCAGGGAGCTTATGAAAGTACTCACGGTGGGGGCATCTCCATAGATTCCTGTGTATTTGGTCCGCAGCTGCCCAGATATCAGTGTTTTTAGGACACTAACATGGAACCAGGATTGAGGACTACCAGTTTAATGAACTGGCTAATACCGACGTTTCTAAGATAATAGAGACCAGGTAGGTTTTGATAAGAAGGAAGGAGAAAAGAAGGAGGAGAAGGGCAGTGGGGAGAAAGCGGAGGCCAAGGAAGCATTAAATCAAGATCTGGGCCACAGCTGGACTTGGTGGTAGCAACTCAATAGAAATGTGACCCAAACAGAGCAGGGGAACTAATATGCTCACAGGTATATACCACCAGGTGGTTATTTAGCACTGTCGAAACGTTATCTACTCTCCGGATTTGTCTTGTCTTGACTTAGTGCACATTGAGGCCAGAATGAACTGCCCAACATCATTGGCACTTGATCATTCCCATGTTCTCTTGTGGAGATTTGGAGTCCAGGGACTCCGGCTTTATTCACTGCAGTGGATGAAGTGTCACTGACTTCCCCAACACCAGCCCAACATCCAACACGTCTTTAAATGCTAAAGGGGAGTGAAGACATCCTAACTTCTTAAAATTCTAACGTAGTATTAATCCCATTCTTACATTTTTAAACTTTGTATCAGAGGATACATAGATACAAATAAGTATAGAGGTCAGTGATTTTTCCTAAGGTGGTCTCTTTGGGGTCACTAGCACCCAGATCAAGAAACAGAATGTTGGGGCACCTGGGTGGCTCAGTTGGTTAAGCCGCTGCCTTTGGCTCAGGTCATGATCCCAGGGTCCTGGGATCGAGTCCCACATCGGGCTCACTGAGAGCCTGCTTCTCCTTCTCCCTCTGCCCCTGCTCTGCCTACCTGTGCTCTCTCTCTCTCTCTCT